>WTSP01024551.1:0-15819 GCA_025331215.1 Actenoides lindsayi | reverse complement strand
CTACCTGTTCGTACTTTTTTTTTTCAGGCAGATCCCGATAAGCTGTCCATTACAATTCAACTTAGGCAATTTTATCCTTTACATTGTTGATTGCAAAAAATGCACATTGTAATAGTAACATAACATTGCAGTTTAGCTTAGCTCAAGATAATACATTGTGATAACATTACGGTCAAGCTCCTCTGCATTTACACAGAGCTCTCCTGTAAGATTGTTCCCCTTGCCTAACTTGTTTGATCAGCCAATTATCCTTAGTTACTCGTTACAATTGTACATCTCTTTCACACACACACACACACACACACACACACACACACACACACACAAACACACACATCTCCCTGAATGCCCCGACCACCAAGGCAATACTTAACATCCTATTTTCTTACCTTGGTCTGTGCACAGAGTTGCCTGGTCATTATGACAGTGCCTACTTTCCTTCCCCCTGCTTCACTAGGTCTATCTTTAAAATTGGTCTTAGGATTTGGTCAGTCTACCGCTGGAACCCCTGTCAACGATACATGAGACCGTTGAACTCAACGGGATGCATCTCCTCATCCTTCGGCAGCAGGAGCCCCTCACGGTGATGACATCAATCCCAGACGAGCCCCCAAACTGTTAGAAATGCAAAGGTCCTAAGAAAGGACTCTCAGTAGACGTACTAGTGAAGCAGCAATTTATTGTATGTTCTTGCAAGAGCAGGTGTCCTAACAAAGTAGGCACGCCTCTGGTCAGAGTTTTCAGCATTTTATACCCTCTTCCCGACAGCAGAAGTCCCTCCCTTGTTTCCCTATAAATTAGGTACTTCCAAGGTTTACAGGCTTAACCGAGGCGCCTTCTTCGTAACAGTCCATAACAGTTTGTAATTGCATTTCTAACAGCTTCAGTGGTGGTACAACAGAGATAGCCACACATCCATTGTTATATTTGCAAACTGAAAAGTGCTAAGACTGCTTACAGAATCTTAGCTACCATTTATGCTAAGAACTCTTAGTAGCAAATATTTTAAGTATTACTTCGAGGTATTTAAATAGTACAATTTTAAGTCTCCTTAATTTTAGGAAATGTCTAGCATGCATTTTGCTGCTAAATTAATCAAATAAAATTCATTAAACCTCATGGCTGCCTAGTCATTTCTTGAATTCCATGTGGGAATGGAGACACAGTGTTCCCTAAAACACTAAGTCTGATTTAGTTGTACTTTAAAAATTTTTAATTTTAAAGTATTTTAAGAGTTTAGTCATTATTTTAATAATAAAAGGCTGTAGCAAATTAGTGTTAATATTTGATCATTTTAACATGAAAAAATGTTAACAGTCAATAGAAAAATATTCCAGTAAACTCCTAGTGGACTTCTTTGAAATGACTCGTTCCGTTTCCTTTATCCTATTTGAAATTTTGTCAAATATGTATGTTCCAGGGAAATGTTTTAATATCAATGCAATACATTTTTCAGTAGAGCAATTCTGTCAGTTCTACAGTAAAAGAGATTGTTCTCATACCTTCAATACCTATTCCAGAAATTATTCTGAACAGTTTTAGTTAGGACTTCTGAAAACAGTTCACAGTCCCTAGACACTTGCATGGAAGTGTTTTATCTGGGGTTAAGGAAATTTGCATGACTTCTACAAACCACAGGTGCTTGACTTCAGTGACTAATGATGTAATCACAGCTTTCTTATCACCCACTGTTATCTCTTCATCTTTAGCTCCTACAACTTTTTATTATTTTACAAGATCTGTAGAGATTGCCTACAGATTCTAAAAGCTGTTCTGTTGAATAAATTAGTTGCAATCAAGTTTAATGCCTTCTGTGATACAAACTTCTTTCTAAATTTTTTTTTGATGGCTGATGTTTCTTGTGCTTCTTAAGAGAATTGTAAAAAAAAAAAAAAAAGGTTCTATTGTTATCTTCAACCTGGGCATCTAGGGTCTCAGAATTAACATTAATCAGAATTTATGAACCCTGCCATTCAGATGTAAAGTCCTTCTGGGTTTAGAAGTAAAACACAGTTAAATGAAAACCCCTTCATTATTTTGTAGCTAGAGAGACACAAGAAATATGAGTGTGCATCCTCTGTTGCCCAGAAATTTATTGACAGAATTTGATAAATAAGGTATGTTGTTCTGTCTGCACTTAAACCAGCCAAAGATAATTGATGGGTGCATTTTTATGAGTTATGATGTAATACTATTCTAGCATTTTATATAAGGTGTTTTAGAAAATGGAAAAAATAAGTGCTGTAGAATTTTCATTACAATTACAGTACACAGTTCTGTAGTATCCTTCTTTCTAATATGAATTACCATTATATATAAATGGAAATCTGTAATTTCCCTCAAAGACAAGATCAGTGCTCCTTTAACTTTCTACACTGTCCCTGTCCCAATGTAACAGATTAAAACCGTCTGTGGAGAAGAGAAATTATTCTTGTCAGCTGTTTTGTGGTTGGGGGATTCTCTTTTCTAAACTTTCAGTTCAGCTCTTAGAGAAAGTTTAAAAACCAAAAGAGCTCTATAAGCCTTATCAACTAAACAAGCTACAACTTGAATTGGACTTCAAAAATTAATAAATCCTTAACTAGTTCAGTAATTCCAACACTAATTGTTTCCATCCACACAGTTCCTTATCAGTGAAATCAAACATCTCCATCTCCAAAGTTAGCATCTGCCGAGCAGGATTTCTCTCACATAGTTATTCTCATAACTATGTCAAGACACTTAAAGTAAATCTATGGTTAGATCACCACTTTAATCAGAGAGTTAGGTTCCTTTTTTACATGAAAGTCCTTGTAGATTCTTAGTACTCTTTTTTATCTTTCAAGATGTTCCTGACACCTCAAGACACATCCCGTAAGTTTGATTACACAAAGCCTACCTGCCTGAAGAAAACATCTTCCATGAGACTTCCGTCCATTTTCCTTCTCACAAGAGTCTGAGAAAGGACTAACTGAGCAGGAAAAGGGATTATATTAATTAATTAAACAATAACATTAACAATGGAGATGGGGGTAGAGATTGTGTTGCTAGATATAAAAATATCCTAACAGTAACTACGTCTCTGTTTCCCATACAGTAGTAACAGCTTTCATTGACAAGTTTGCCATTTTTTGGCTTTTTTTTTTTTTAAATAAAAACTTGTTTTCTCAATTAAATGAGCATTTACCAGTCTTATCTTCAGCCTAATGTAATACATTGGTTTCTTCCACCTCCTGTGCCTACAGTTCCTTGGTCTGAAAGGTTTTTAAAGCTACCAGTCATCTCATACAAGTATAAAGGGCCAATTTCCTCTTCCAAAAGAAACAAAAATGAAATATAGGTTTGTGATGGGTGGTTTCAAGGATTAATCCAGAAAAGTAGTACAGTCTCTCACACAGCAACAAGCAAGAAGGGAACATTTATGAAAGAAAAATAAAAAGACAAAAAAAAATTACATTAGATTCTGGAAGTGAATCAGAATGTGACATCTGGAGTCCAGAATAGAAGTCCAAAATCCTGATACAACAGGAGAGATTTCTATAGAAAATTCTATTAATTTGATCTTTCCCATAGTACCGCGCATCATTCTGAAATTGTTTTTCAACACTGAAAAGCTTAAAGTGCAATTTTAGAAGTTATGAAACTGAAAGGGAACAGAAGTGACTGTTTGGATGCTCATTCAAAACATGTAATTTATGTTACCCATACTTGATCCAATTCAAGCATTAGCCAAAATAATCTGAATCTCTTGATGTAGCCCTAAGAACTGACTGAAATTTTTCATACAGGTGGGTTTTACAAAGGTAAAATTACATGTGTTCAGCCGCAATCTTTTCAAAATACTTTTGCAAGAAGAGGAGGTTGGACAGAGATTGATAATTAGTAGGTTTTGCTTTGTTTTTTTCTGAGGAATGGTTTTTAGTATAGGAATAATTGCTGCTTCAGGAGTATGACAAGGGATTTTTCTGCTCCAGGTTTCAGTTAAAGCTGTAATAATATATAGCACTGGAAGCTATAATGATACATAATAATATATAACACTAGAAGGATAAAAATAGAAGTGCAATGACAGAGGTTGAAATGCATGACACAAGAAAGACTAGGAATAGCCACTTCATGAAACTTAATTTGCATGACATGAGAAAAGTATGAAGCTGAATCCAGTGGACAAGAATTAACACTACACATTGAACAGTAATACTACATGTTGCTCACTTGAAAGTGAGCAATTTTAAGCATGTATCCTGTTGTATTTCTAAGCATGTTTCTTATCCCACTGAAAAGGTTGTCCTTTGCATATTACTTTACACTAGAAATATTAAAACAAGGCATTTTGCATTTCAGACTGCCAGGTCACATGCTTCCCCTCACAAGACCACTTTAACTGTTACCCTTTACTTATGCTATTAAAAAGACAGAACCACTGCTTACCTAAACCCAAGGGATGCAATGTGGTTGACTTCCTCTGTCTCCTTCTCTTCCATGTTCTCTCAGAAGTGGGAAAGGAATTTCCAAACTGCACTTTTCTTGAGAGAAAGTAAATGGAGTGATACCTCATGACCTTTGACGATAATTCTCAATTGTGTTGTCCAAGCAGGTAAGTTAAATAATTTGAAACATTTAAGACAGTGAAACAACACATTGGTCTTCAAGGTGAAATCTATGACTGTCTTCTTAAGAATCTGCTTTTAAAGTAGTCTTGTAGTTTAAGGAGGACATGTGGCAAATCACCCAAGATTATGATCTTCAGCTCACAATCACAATCTCAGTACAATGGTAAGCTAAAAAAAAGCAATGGTTAGAAAGGTGATTACTACTTTCAAGCTTTCATTTTCTTTAGAAATCAAATTTATCTCCCTTGATCCATTTCTCAATCTCTTCACAGTCCCATCAAAATTCCCAATACATATATGTGTTTCCTACCCCTCTGTTAGTGCCCTTGTTCCATCCAGTCCAACCCATCAGTTCCTTGAGGGAGATGGGGTGTGAAATTAGCTAAGTAGAAGGAAAAGGGAGAGACAGGATAAGAATAAGGAAAGCAAGAAGGCATGAAGACTGCCCTGACAGTGGACAGAGACCCTTGCATTTTACAGTAGAATATGTCTCACATAACTGGAGAGAGAAATTCATAATTGTCTTTCTTATTTTAAAACAATTACTGTTGGTGAAAACAATAATAAAAATTTGCATATCAGATCTGTTCCAAAGCAAGGGCACATAAAGTTTAGCTGTACAGTATGAAATTATTTCTGCCCTTTACAGGCATAATAGGACACAAACCATAATTGCAAGACAAGACATTATTTCTCAAATAGTATAAAATACACTTTCCACTACAATCTTAAATAGCCTCTATTTTCCTCTGGAGTTTTAATGCATCCATCATGTAGTACTAAATACTACTATATGCATTCTGAACTTGGTGCCTACTAAAGTAATTTATACAAAAGGTACACTGTAAATGATTCTTACACAACATAGAGCAGAGTAAATATAGCAGCAGTAGTAGTGGAAATGTTTTGGTACATGGATGGTTTTGAGGCTCATTTTAACTGCAAGTTGGTTAACTACCTCAGTGCATCTACTGAACTTAAGAAATGTTGTGCTGCCTGGTGACAAAGAATTGTTTGCTCAGACTACTCTCTAAATTAGTAGATTATATCGAAAAGCAAGTTTATCACAGAGATAAATTCTGTTTTCTACTGAAATTAATTTAGCAAAGGAAAAGAGAAAGGCAACCAGTGGCCATCCCTGGTTCTTAAACTCCCCTTAATCTTCCCTATGCTCAGGTTAGACCTGCCTCTAACATTAAATAAGACCCTGTGGTACCCAGGGTAAGATTTGTCGTACTACTAATCATCTGAAACTTTAGTGTCTCATCCACATTCATCATCTAGGCTCTAGTCAATGAAGAAAAAGAGCCCTTTTCAGCAGAATATTTATCCAGTTTTAAAATGGGTTTCTAAAAGAGATGAGATGAGATGAGATGATTGAGATGAGATGAGATGAGATGAGATGAGATGAGATGAGATGAGATGAGATGAGATGAGATGAGATGATGAGATGAACTACCCTCAGAGGGAGTCTGACTTACTCCATGGACTTAAGACAGAGTTGAGACAACATCCTCTAATGAGAAACCCTGTTTTCAGCCTGACTGAGGTGAGACTAATACAATCTTCCTGTAATCAGTTTTTGTGGGCCACCTTCAACACCAGCACTACCCTCTACAATGGAATTTCTAGCCAGGCAGCTGTCATTGGACTTGTATCTCTGCACAAATTTAGCAGCACTGCCTGTGGAAAAGGTCACTCTGATGCTATGGTTGTATAGCTAAAAAGTAATTCTTCTGAAATCTGCTGAGTGATATTAGGTCACTCACAATGTCAGAAAAGAATTCAAATAGCAAATGTAGTGAAATTTTCCATGAATGTCTCTTACCTGATCAAGCCTCCATACATGACGTCTTCAATACACAAATCCTTCATATAGTTTTTAAACACTCTTCAGTCTTCACAGAATACATACATTGAATATCACACGCCTTATACACACATATATCTTACACTTTGTGTAAATATTGCAGTGTCTGCTCTTACTACCCACAATATAAACTTTCAGGTTGCAACAAAATGTTCCCAAATGGTGCCTATTCTTCAAAGGTTATAGTTTTTCTTACAACTTTTTTTTCTCTCTTTGATATGCACTGTGTTTTCAAGCATTCTTCTCCTTCACAAGTCCAAAGAATCCCAAGGTCAGGCTGGGACATGCATGTTGTCATTGAGGAACATTTGCTGCATGGTGTTCAGTAACAGTGTGAATGGGTGAATCTTGTCTCAAAATCTCCAAGGTTTGTATTCTCTGTGAAGTTTTAATTCAGGTGGGATACCTAACACAGTTTTTAGTTTTTCCCACTTCGTCTCAACTTTTTCATATAACTTTAAAGATGACAGTATTGTATCTTTCTCATTCTTTTTCTCAGCAGCCAGACACTCTAAGTGAATTTCTACTTAGCACAATTTTTTTCCTAGGTGCTCCACTTTTAAATCAACAAAGCACTTGTAGTGTAGCAGTTGCTATTGGCAGCTCAGGATTAATTATTTGAGTATTACCAGCCATGTTACTCTAATATTACATCCAAGATATCCACCACTATCTAACCTTGGTTTTCTTGTTATCATTGCTATGTTATCTACTTGTATTTATTGTGAATTCGCACTTAAAACCACTCACAAATGCCACTTGCAGTATGTTCAGCAAGATCTCTACATTGTAAAACATTCAGTTCAAGCATGCCAAAGCACTTCATTTCTCATGGGTGTTCTCTCAGTATTTGCATTATTCACAGGACCTGTGATCCTGGATCCCAAATATCTCCACTGTTCTTTGAAATTATAATCCTTGTCTTTATGATAGTCTATAAACATTTTTTCACACCTCCAGATTTACACAATTTACAGTGGGAGCTGAGGGAAATAGAGGCTGTCTGGGGAACTGGTTTGATATATGCTTGAGTTTTGAGTGTATTTTAACTGCAGATTAAGTGTCATCATTGTGGCTTTCACAAACGTGAAAGTATTGATTGAGCCACTGTACAGTTTACGTGTACTTGGAATCTGAAACTGCTAGTGGTCTTGTAAACCAATTCTCAGCTAAGATTTCATTTCACCTTAGCTAATGAGTTTCATGACTGATTATCATGGACCAGATAAACAGTAACATGTACAGAAGTGGATAACTTCTATAATTTTTAGGAAATTTCTAGAAGGGGTTCTGAGTTTGAGATAGTTGAAAGTGGTTACTAAAATAGCATTTGGCATTCTGTTGATCCAATCTGATTCTGATAATGAATTAAAGTATCTGCTTTAGAAAGCAGATGATCATAGAATTATAAATAGATCAGCTCATATTACAAAAAAAAGGAAAACTATTATTTGATAGTATACAGCAAATACAGCTAGATAGGGATCAAAAGAAAAAAAGTAATGGATCCCTACACACTGCACCTGGCTTTTTAGCTTTCTCCAATGACCCAACACCACCAATACAGGGGAGACAGATTCTCTGGTAAGACATGGTAAGAGGTGGTGAAAAAGGCAGCCTTGCTTTGTACCCTGAGCCACATCTTAATTCTGCACGCCATGCAGGGAGGAAGATGTATCTTGCCACCAGCTCTCTTGAAAAATGTTCTCCATGAGGGGCAGAGGAAGAAATTTATGCTGTCTTGAACTGAATTCCTCCCTGACCCTTTTCCATTTTGGTATGTTGACACTGTCATAACACGTGGATTGTGATGAAGGTGCAGACACAATCTTATTGTTGTTCTGAAATTTTATAGTGTAGAGTAAAAATGAAATTGAAAAACATGGATATCATAATTCCATTTATAACATTGTCGCACATGGAAGATATTCTGTGCTTAAAATATACCATTAAGAGTGAGTATGCCAGATGAATCTTTAACCAAATGAGAAGGATACAGTGAAAGGTCTGTTATTTCTATAAAAGTCATATGCACTCCAGTTATTTCTTAACATGTTATCTGCTTTGTTGTCTTAATTGATCTCACTAGCCTCCCTGGCATATTTTCTACTCTCTTAAATTTATTCAACAAGTGCAAAACAAGATAAACACTTGCAATAACTGCTTTTTTATCTGGGGGGAATAAGTGCATTCCTGCAAGCCTCCTTATGACTCAAATAAATGTGTTTATTTTAATAAACATAATAGATATTAACAGGCAAAGTCTGATGTACACACTCTATTAGTTTAAGGCTTCTGCTTGCAATCATAGTTTATTATCATGTAATGTGCCCATTTTACAAGTAATTAATTTAGTTCTAAATCTGGAGAGAGAGGAGCCCTTGCAAGGCTCACTATATAGCTGTGCAAGAAAAATACTTGCTAATGTTTCCCCAGATACTAATGCCAAATGGCCTCTTGGCTCAAAGAAGCTTTGCCTGAAAGCTTGAGGAAGGATAAAAATTTTGCCTTAGGAAGAAAAAGACTATCCAGGAATTTAGGACTTCATTTGCACTAAATTCTAATAATCTATTTGTCTCTATCCTACTGCTAGCTTGTGGATCCCCCTAATAATTCATATGAGTCAACAGGCATTTTTACCTGGCCAGTTTTAATCTCCACAATGCCATACAATTTTTTTAATTGCTGTCAGCCATCATAATTAGAAGTTCACAAGAAAGAATAGTAATCCCAGCATTCAGGGGAAGAAGAAATATACATTAATGCAGTTTTGGGTTATATTAACTTTCTCTCAGTACATGAGGTAAATAAAAAGCTAAATGATTTGTCCCATTTCATGTCCTCCCAAGCTCTTGGTGTTGGAACCCCAGAGACATCCTTAGCAGGATGACTGGCGTAAAACATATGCCTTCAGCACTCACAAATCCATTAAAGAAAACATCTTTCTATTACATATGAATTATATATTTAATGTTTATCATGCTAAACAGTTTCAGATCCACCAAGACAAGGATCATACCACCTATTGTTTAATAGATTTATCCAGAGCAACAATAACAAGTTTATGCAGAAACAGTATCAGGGGAAAATTTCATTTCTTTAACCAGATTTAGGAACTGAAAACAAAGAGATGTTGATCCAGTGATCAACCAGACTGCACAATTTTACTCCGAAAAACATCTGGTTCTGTTTCTCATGATGTGTTGAGTTTGTGTCTGGAGTTGTTTTGGTAGCAGTGGATGGGAGTATTGGCAAAGGACACAAAGGAGAATTTTCCAGTCACAGTCATAAAAACTGTTTCAGCTAAAAAGTCCTCACCTTATTTTGACTAATACATATATTCTAAATTGAAGGATATAATCCTGCAAGACAAACTAGTTCATGAGATGATTTTTCCAGTCTGCTGGGGTTTGTTGTTATACCTGTGGGTGAGATAGAAAAATGTTACCAGTGAAGAATGGAAATCCCAGAAAATAAATGTTTAATCTAAAAACACTAGAGAGGGCATATCATGTGACATGTTATACCAGCCCTTTATGCAGGCAGAGAGACAGAAAAGCTACCCCCCAATGCAGTTTAGTTCACTGCTGTTGTTTTCTTTTCCTTCATTCTATTATTTCTAAATACTCATAGCTAGCACTTCCATAGCCTACATGTGTGAAAAATATTCACAGTTTTAATTTTCACTTTATTTTGAGTTGACTTGAACATATGCTGGGAACACAGATCTGTTGTCCTCTACATTTTGAGATATTGAACTATGCTTGTTAGATATTATTTATTTTCTGATGTTAAAAAGAAATAACTACCCCAGCTGAACTTTCCACATCTGCCTATCACTATGTGAACATCTGAAGTATAAGGGAAACAACAAATGTTCATCAATTACAACTAATCTGGCTGTTTAGCTTTATTGTGTACCCAGAAATGTAGTTTTTAAAGTTTTGTGAAATAAACTTCCAAGACACTAGAAAGAACTGACAAATCCCTTGAAAATTACATCACTTACAAGGAAATAATGAAGTTACAATCATAACCAGAAATAGATATTATAAGAATTTCTTAGGCAAAGAGGTTTTATAAGGTCGTGTAGCCTATTTGAAAACAAGACAAGTTCAAGACAGATTTCTACATTGGCCTCTTAGTCCTGAAGGCAATTTGAGGCTTGTTACAAGTGGAGTGGAGATTCGAAGAGATTAAAAAAAAAACAAACCAACAGAATGGCCTCAGCTTTCTCTAGGAATTCAGTAATCTATCTGGGTTTTTAATATCCTGCCTGAGACAAACCTGAAAATGCTAATTCTGTTCAAGCCAGGACTTACCCATATGCAGTGATAAATACATACTTCAGCCACATCAAAGCCACCAAGCAGGACAAGAAGATCCTATGTGCATACTCTGGAGTCATCATTAGTTTTATTTTCTTTCATTAAATTTTTGTCTGCGCTAAAATGTCACTTCTCTGAGAGGAAATCCAGATTTTGGTACGATTCAGTGTTTAGAAAAGCCTGCAAACAAAACTAAGGCAAGGAAAATAGGGAGTGATCTTTTGCCTTGTGACTCCAACATGTGTGCTCATCGCAGACACTCAGCTATGAGGATTCCCAGCCATGGATTCCCTTGGAGTTACTTGCTGGCCAATATACTCTCATGGGGCAGCATGTCAACAAACATTTCTATTCTTCCAGAAAGGTCAAAGTTATTGCATAATGCAGACAGAAAAAGCCAGTCTGAATCAACTGAGATGCATATCTTCAGGAAATTTGAATGAGGCAATTTTATGAGGCAATTTTATCTATGCCCATTTTTCTATACTGCTTCAAAAAGAATGTCGTAGCTGTCCCACAGGAATCAAGCTAAAGCTCCACAACCCACTGCTCCATCATCCCAATGGGTAGCCAGCCACAAAAGAGACTGTTTGCAGCAAAAAATGGGGCAATGAACTCTTGTGAGAAACATCTTAAAAAGAAGGCAATAGCTCAGAAGCAGGAGATGGGGTGATTCAGTTCAGTGCCTGAGAAAGCTGAGGAGTACTTGATACAGTTTAAAAGCCACCATTCACTCTGCCTTTTCTTTCTGAATTATAAATCCTAAGGGAAATGTGTACTCCCACTGACATATGAACACACAATCCATACTTTGCAACATCAGAGAATGGAGTTTTCTGTGGGTTAGTCTACACAGACCAGTAAATATTTCTTTACACTACAACTTATTAAAAAAAACCCCAAACCATTAAGACAGAAGCATTGCCCTAAGGGAGTTCCAATGTGTGGAGAGCAGACTTACACATCTGGAGGGAAAATTGCACACTACATTTGAAGTTCTTGAAAAGAGTCTTACAATCTCTCTTACAAAGATGAGTAGTGGAAATATATCACATTTTTATGAGTTGACAACAAAGTATGACATATTTGCTTCCTTAACTATGATTATTTTGCATATCTGAGTAGCAACTGTACAGAGTGGAAAACAATCTTCCGTAAAATCTTTTCCTGTTGCAAAATCATAACCTTTCTTTGTGAAAATAAAAAAAAAAAAAAAAAATAAATACAGTACTGCTACAGCAAGACTGCCAGTTCAGAGAAAAAAACCAACTTATCTCTTGCAGACACTGTGAAACTTCTCAGGTCTGATTTGCAAATACATTTATGTTTGAAAATTTCTTTATCCAATTATTATCATACCATTACTGGATTAAACACATTGAATAAATATATCTTGAACTTCCTGGCACATTTGAGTGATACAATGCTTGCAGTAAAGAAGAAAATAGGGTTTCTCTATCCAGGTGCTTTTCAAAAGGACTGTGTACTCTGCTTATGTTTGAGTTTGAAGCTTTTATATTTCTGACAACCAGAAGTGACATTAATATATCTTGTAGCTAAAGAAAACTTCTCTGCTATAGAAAAGGTATAAAGTTAAAAAACAGGGCTTCTAAAAACCTTTACTATAGGAAAAAAGCTTTGTATGAGTTATTATACTACTACAATAACCACTATTAGGAAATATATAGCAAGATTTTTATCATAGGTGTCCAAAGTGATATTACTAAATGTTTGTAGATGCTCAGATAAAGGCTTTAGAGTTCATATTAAGAGGTAATTTTGGGCAGTACCTGCAAAATCCCTTGGTTACATCTGTTTTTCTAGATTTCTTACTGGTTTGAAGGATCTTACACTGATTGAGTTACAGTCCCTGCCACCACTGGTAATACTGTAACTGGCATGCTCCCAAGGTCTCTGGTGCAGGCAGAGCCTGTGCCTGTGCTCAAATTTGTCATGTTTCACGTGTTTCCAGAAAGACACGGGGAGGCAAACTGCACTTGGACTCGGGCAGATGTCATCTTTAAAGTAGCATAACAGTGTTGTGCTGTTGTGTCAGGGATGGAGGCAGGAAGGAGCTCCATCTGCCTCTAAATTTCACGTTGCTATTTATCACTTTGCTTTGTGTATGCCATCAGTCTAGATTCTGGATTTTAAAGCATGTGGTTCTACATAGTAATCTTATCACCAACAATTTTTTTTATTATTTTATTTTATTTTATTTTTAAAAGGAACTCATTAATATTAAAAAAAAAAAATAAAATAAAATCTGAGCCATCACCACCACAGATGTGTGAACTGCTGGCAATAAGGATGCTGGAATGGCCTCTGGCTGGGATGATAGTGGAGGCTGCCAGCAGACAATGTGCCAACTTACAGGTTTTAGTTATAGCAGTACCAGGAGACCACACTGAGCAGTGCCTTGCTGTTCGTTGCCTTACCAATGGTATTTCATTTATTTAATTTACTAAGGTTCACTTTCTCTTAATTGTCTCCTGCTGCCTATCCCACTTTACACCCTGGAGAGGGGAATATGTAGAATCAGAATCATTTTGGTTGGAAGAGACCTTTAAGGTCACCAAGTCCAGCTGTTTACCCAGCACTCCCAGATCACCACTAAACCATGTCTCTCAGAACCACATCTATATGTCCTTTAAATACCTCCAGGCGCAGTGACTTCACCATTTCCCTGGACAGCCTGTTCCAGTGCTTCAACAACCCTCTGGTGAAGAAATTTTTCCTGATATTCTTTCCTTTATACAGCCTTTTCAGCTAACTCATGCCCCCTGAAATGTCCACTGAAGAGATGGAAGTAAGATGCAGGCAGCAAAATGCAGACTGGATAACAAACTTGTCTTTTTGTTTACAGCCAGTAGTGTATCATTGTTTTCAAATACACATTTCAGCACTGAATATATTAACAGTCACGTAAGCAGGAGAGTCAACAATGAAAGTCAAAAGTACCCTCTGCTGGTTGACTTTATAATAGCAGGCAATATACACATGCCTCCTTGGCCTAATGACTTCTGTACAATCCATCTTCTTATTAGGATCTATGGCTAATTAAGAGAGGTAATAATTCCTCTATAACTAACCAGGGTGAAAAAAATATAGAAAAGGGGGGTGGAATTATAAAAAGATATTAAAAGGTGAATGTAGTTTTGTTACCTGATATGTGGGTAACTCAGTACAAAGACCAGCTTTGAGTCTGTTTCAGTGTCATGCCTATCCAGCCAGCTGTGCCAGGATACAAGCAGACCACAGCATTTCTGCTGCTTCAAAGGAAGGACAAGCCAAGTCTTTTCATACTGCCTGCTTCCAAGCCTTTAGAAAATGCATAAGCATTATGATCTTCACACTTTGCCATCAACTTTGCTTACTTTTTATAGCAACCAATCTTGAACACATCATGATAAGAGTATTGATGTAATAAGTAAAGATGTGGGGACAGCAGAATGTCTGAAGTCACTGCTTGCATTGTAAAAACTACCTGCTTCCCACAGCCAGCCAGCCAGCCATCTCAAATCAGGCCAACTGGGTGCACACATTCTCCAGCTAAATCTCAACTTCAAGACACTAAATGAAAGCAGTGCCTTTTACTCTGTGGGCCATCGTATCCCATTATGCTACATCAAGGCCCAGAATCAGAACTTCACAGTGGGAAATAAAGGACTTAAAACAGAAATGCTAGAAGCTGTTGGAGAAGATACTGATGATGAGCATTTTGTGCTACATCTTCAGAGGCTGGAGCACAAACAAACCCTGTTCTTGCCATACTCCCAGTACAAAGAAGAGTCTTCCAACTACCTAAATTTTGGATGGCTTAACATTTCTATGATGCTAATCAAAAGGAAAGACTATGTAGCAGCCATCGTTCTCTAACAAGAAATCACAGGCTGTTATGATTCACCTGGCACCTTTGAAAGCTTTTCTTTAACCAGTTTGCTCAAATGTCATTCAATCCTGGGAAGCAGCAGACCAGATCAACAAAAGATTAAATGACTGAAAAGGAATTCAGAAAAAACTTTTTAGCTCCAACCATCCTTCAGCCTTCACCTGTACTTAGAGTATTTCCTTTCTATAAATGCTTAGAAGGAGTTGTGCTGAGAACCTATGAGAATAAACCTGTTTATTTTATATTTTAGCAGGAATCTAACATGCAGTACATGCTGACATAGCTTATAGCAACAACATAGGAAATACTGATTTGAAACAATGATTTCAGCCTCTCAGGATGGTTTAATTTCCAGAGCAATGCAGCAGGAATTTTGTAAAGAAGTTATCAGAACACTAGGCTGAGAGCAACAGAAGACAAGAAACCCAAGTATTATGGCCCAAGCAAGAAAAGGGACTTTCTGTCTCTCATTCTAGTATTTACATTTTATTTTAGAAGCAAACATTAAACCTGAGTAGTCTGTAAATGCATTTCTGCTTTATTGATGTGATCATGTTTTATTTATGTTAATGACAGAAGTACCTACAGATTCCAAACAAGGTCAGGACATAAGATTCTAGATACTAGGCAAGCATAATTAATTTAAAGCAAACTGACAACCCAGTGAGTTCATAATTTGATGAAAAAATAGTACCAGTATCCAGAGTTTCAGAAATACCAGAGGATGCTTGTAGCAAAACTGTGAACCACACCCTGATCTTGTGCTAAACTGCTGCTTTAGCCAAAACCTACCATTTTACAATGTAATTGCATCATCCAGGTACTAGCAGACAAGAAAAACACAAGGATGGAAATATATCTGGCATGCATTTTTATCTGTTCAGGTATCACCCCTCAATCTGCTAATAATTAAATCTGCTGCCAAAAGCTTTACTTAAGGCTAAGAAGAGAAAAAAGGAGGATTTCAGGCAACTTGAATTAAGGCAAAAGTTATTTTCTTTTTAATACATTTTCCATTAACTGTACTATCTTGGGAATTTTTATGTAAATAATTGTAGTAGGTCTGGCTGAGCTGCTTTTCCCCATCCAGCCCTCATGCTGCAGTACTGGGAGCTGGAGGGTGTTGATAACACACCC
>WTSP01024550.1:15510-25639 GCA_025331215.1 Actenoides lindsayi | reverse complement strand
GAGTCTCGGAGAGGCGGGTGTGTGGGCAGAGAGTGGGTCGGCTTGGGGGGTGGGTTTGGGTATGGGGGGGGGTGTGCGGGGGGGGGGCGTGGGGGGGGGTTTGGAAGAGTTGGAGCTTGAATTTTGGCCGTAGCTCACCTGGCGTGGGGAGGGGGGGATTTCAGCCCCTGCGAGTCCTTGGTTACTCACAGCCGTTTACAAACTGCCCGAAAACACGGACTCGCTCTAAACTTCGGTCCTCCGTCCACAAGAAGTGCCAAAAAAAGTCTGTCCATTCTTCAAATTATAGGATTGTGTGGTTCTGTGGTTTTCTGTGGTAGAAGCTCTGTGGTTTCTGAAGCTATTTTGTGCACCTATAACACAGAGTAGCTGTTAGGCTTTTCTTAAATGGAATTTTCGAAGCCAGAATCCCAAGCTCCAGCAATTTCTTTTGCTATATTTAAATAAAACAACTACAACAAAGTCATGTAGCCATCGCTATGGTAACCAGCAGTGTTGGGGGGAAACATAAAGGGGAAAATTCAATCCAAACCCCATGTAATTTAACAGGGAGCAAACTCTCCCCGTTGCTAACATCTGACACATGCTCGGTGGTCTCTAGCAACTTGAAGATTCCTGCGCGTACTTGAAGCAGCCGCTCTCAGCTGGGGCTGTAACAGGTCCCACCTGCCCGGGACTCATCCTGCATGGCAAGAGCAGAGTGGCTGGAGCTCCTGAGAGCCACGGGCACTGCAGCAGCCCCTCTCTGCCATCAGTGAAGCCCCAGGCTGAGGCACACTTCAGTCCAGAAACCTGCTTCCCAGAGATTTGGAGCAGAAGGAATAAAAGCCAAACACCAGTAACCTAAAGCACCTGGCCACGCACAAGTCACAGGCCCTGGAAGTAACCAGCTCAACTTATTGATTCCCAGAGACTCCTTAAAGCTCCAACTTCTTACTTAGGCTGAGCTTAGGAACAACCTCAGTCACTGAACTTGTCACTCTAAGCGTGAAGCGTGCAGAGGAGGCAGGGATTTATCCTGAACTTGTTAGGCAGAGAATATGTTTGATTTAATCTTTTGAGGTCTGACTTTTCAGCCACAATTATTTGATCTTATAATATTTTATGCAGACACACAAGAAAAATGAGTCATGTGCACTGCTTTACAGAACGGAGATGTACTGACTGCACCAAAACCACCTTTCCCAGCACAAGGAGAGCAGAAGCATCAAAGTTTTCATTTCCTCTGGAACCACAGCTAGCATTAGTTACCTGCTTATTTACCTGCTTCAACTGTAATTCCTTTTAGCAAATTAAAAGCATTCTGCCCTTTGTAGTAAACATGAATTCATCAGCACAGAAATTGTAGATGAATTTACCTGTGACGGATGGGTTTCTAATTGGATATGGTATCCATTTAATGCACTTTTACTTTGGTCTCTTGCACTTCTTACAGCTCAGAGCATTCCTGGAGCGCTGACTGATCATTATGTCATCAGGAAATATCTGGAATATCACATTGGACATCTCCTGTGACATTTAATATATTCGGCTGAGAAGCAACTGAGCCTGAGGCTTAAACATAAACCAAAACATGCACCAAAAAAATCCTCAGATCCCAACAACCCACATTTTTTACAGCCCGTGCATGATGACAGCGTAAGTGGGTTTTGATACATTAATGATTTTACGTGGCAAGCACTTAGAAACCAAGGGATCTAGGATGCCTGGGAGCCTTCCCGGGGGTGCGAGCGATAGGCTGAGAGAGCAAAGAGCTTTGCTCGTTCTTCTGGGCACTTTTCTTCTGAAAAGCTGTGATTAAGACCAACATTTACGGGAAGTTAAACAGGAGAAATAAATTCTGTTTGCAGCTGGCAAAGAACATTAGGAGAATTTATCAATAGGGAAGGATACAGCATTTAAAAGGAATGCTGTATCAGCACCAATAAAAAGTTTTAATTGCGGTCATTACCCTAAAAAAACGCTCAGCAGACAGGAGGTGAAAAGATACTCGGCGTGACTGAATTGATAGTGACGTAGAGCAAACAGGAGAGTCAGCAAGTTCCTGGTGGCAGCACCTCCCGAGGAAGCCCAGAGCTGCGATTCCAGCGGCCGGGACGGCAGCAGGGCCCCGGGGAGCTCGGGCTTTCACAACACGAGCTGCTCTTGGCGCGTGTTTCGCTACAGTCAGCAACTGCTGCAGGTGCTTCTGAGGTTCAACAGCCAGGCTCGAGGCTTAGAGTTGCTTTATGCTCAGGTTTTCCCCTTGTCGGTGTTTCTTCCCAACCAGGATGGCGATGCTCTTCTTCCCTTCTCAAGGAAGGGCCTCTTGGCCTGGGACAGGGGCTCCTTTCAGATTAGGCACGGACAACACGGATGAGGCAATTCGGGTAAGGAGGAGAAGGTTGCATGTGTCAGACTCCCAAAAACTTGAGTGAGAGCAAAACCACGGAGCTGTGGCCCCTGTTTCGTAAGCAAAGAGGAGTGTTACACGATGAGAGAAGTGGGGTTGGAAATTAGAATCATAGAACAGTTTGGGCTGGAAGAGACCTGCAAGGTCAACAAGTCCAACCTTATTCCCAGTCCTATCAAAACCACTAAACCATGTTCCTAAGCACAACATCTACCCAGCTCTTCAACACCTCCAGGGATGGTGACCCCACCACCTCCCTGGGCAGCCCATTCCAGTGCCTGACATATATTTTAATTAGCTTCCTTAAGCTGGTGTATTGTGGGTCTCTTGGCTGTCCTCACAGAGCACGTAGCCTGGAGGAAAAAAGGGTTTTGGTAAGATAGAGCCGTTTAGAGTGATGATAATATGTGCAGCTGTGACTGTATGTTTGCACTAGTGTTTGAGTGTTATATTCCCAAAAGCTTGCTTGTTTTCAAAAACTTGTGAAGGTGTTAGATCAAGTCAGCTGTTCGCTGTAGACTGTGAGTTGTTGCTCTTTGTTAAACTCAATTACATTACAGGATCTGAGAGAAAATGTGAATAACTCTGGAGAGATGGTTGATAACAAGGGAAGACATAACAAAGTGCTCATCCAGCACTATTGAAGAAATGTACATAGAAATTACTTGTGGACAAGAGAGGGATAAGCATGGCTCATCTCAGCTGTGTCCTTGTTTCCATTTTCCTGTAGAGGCAAATGTTAAAAAGATAGTAAAACGTAAGGCTGCTTTTGAGAATTGGTAAACAACTCTTTAAAGCCTTATCATATCATTGTAGAACTCAAAACATCCACAAAAAATATACTTAGTTGTTATCTAACTTATATTTGCAATTGCGTATGTTAATGTTTTTCATAAAACATGTGTTCAGTTACTCTTTTCTTTTGCCAGAAGTATCATACAATCACAAATATTTCTGAGAAGTTATGCTGGGTTTTTTTATTCTCTGTTTTAAAAGAACACAGAAACTACTATTAATTCTCACAGATATGCAAATTAAATGGACTTTTTATGAAGTATGAGGAATTTTTGTCTTTGCATGTAAACTTCAGGTATGGTGGAGAAGCACAAATGAGATTTCCATCAGCACTGCCTCCTCCAATCAATGTTGGGCCTACTTTGGGTTCTCCTGTTCCTTCTAGTAAGTAGCAATTATTTAATGATTTTGGATAGTTGTTTTTTTTCCCCTAAGTGTGTTGTATTTTGCCTTCCCAAAAGTACAAGTGTTCTTTTTGTCTGCAGTAGTACTTGGTTTTTCACTCACTGGGTAATTAATTGCAGAGTTTTCTCCATTTCTATTGAGTGATTTTTGGATTTATTGAAAGGGTGATGTGATCTCAAACTATGTCTGGATGTTGCATATAATCTGTTAAGATTATGTGAAGGCGGCATACATTTGTGGCTGCCAAAGTCACTTCAGCAGCTGAGGAAAAACTAATCAATACTATTGTTCAAGCTTTACAAAGATTGGTTGTGTGACTGTAGCAGAATATCTTCTTACAGTGGTGTTGTCACATCTCTGCAAATACTGCTTATGAGAACAAAAGAAAAATTTTGTTCAAGAAATTGGTTACTTTTTTTTGAGTGATTTCTCCCTGAAAAGCTCTAGCTTCAACCTTTTGTTTCTGCTTAGGTCATTAGTGCCACCTACGAGTGAGAATATTTTCTATTATTTCTCCTCAGAACTTAATGCAGAGTGGAGGCATTTCTATATTACTCTGATTCACTTAAATGTCTACAGTTTCTTCAGGAAGTTGTCACTTAACATGTGTTACTCAATTCCAGATGATAAGGGGTTTTAAAAATGAAATTCATAATGGTGAATTTGGAACTCTGAATCTCCAAATTACTTTTTCTTTCTTAATGAGGATCTCGATAATTTCCAAGATAATTTATCTGTATCTGACATGTGGCATTCAGTTTTACTGGTATCAGACAAGAAAAAACTTGATTGTCTGGAAAAAAAAAAATTCAGTACCATTTTTGTCATATATCTAACTTCCTAAGTATTGCAGAAAGGTGTATCGAAGTGGGATGAGGTTTTGGAAAAAATAGACCTTCTTTTTGAGAATTCTTAACCAGTATAAGTCGTCTAGGAAGAGTGGCTATTTTTAATACATCAGTGGCATCACTTTCCAAGCCTGACAGTGTGGAACAACAGCAGTGTGGGCAGGAGCTGAGACACAGCATAAGAATGCAAAACTAGATCTGAGCTGGAAAGGATAGTGGTTATGGGAAGGAAAGCTTGCTTGGAGCAGGCTGAGAATGAAAGTAAGGTATGGGTGAAATGGCAGAAAACTCTGTACTCTGTAATGTGACTCCTGGTAGAAGGAAATGTATTTTTCTGAAGTCTGAATGTTGGGATATTTTAATCCTTTGCTGTGATATCTGCCTCTTTGAAACCTAGTATCAAAGCACCTGTTTCCATTTTGCTTCAGTGACAGGTCCACGTGGAAGATGGCATCATTCTTCTCCTACTACTTACTCCATTTGCTCAAAGGGTAGAGAACTGTCATGTAAATTAAGATTCTGATCTTGTGGATATCCCATGTGGTGGGTCAGACAAGGCTGACAGAAATTAAAACACTTTTAAATTTTGCATATGAAACTACAGTAATGTCAGCATTAAAAGGCCAGGCACCTTTAACTTAGCTTCCTCTTTCTCACTGTTGAAAGTCTAGTCATGCATTTGCATGCTGCTTTTCTGCACGTCTGTGCTTTGCTTGGCATACAGGGGAATATGCTTTGAGAACACAGTGGTACTGTTCAGTGAAGGACTTTGCTATCCTTGCCACTGTTGTCCGTTGCCAGATTGAGAGAACTGTAGTGAATAAGGCAAGGAGAACTGATGCGTTGATAAAAGCCAAATTTTCAGAGTGCAAGTTTTCTTGCCCTTTCTGTGATCTGTCATCATCCTACGTGCTGATGGTATGTGAGCAATTTTGTAGCTGACCACATGTGTTCCTCGTAATTTGAGGTCTTAAATTAGGTATTGGGGCTCAATTTACAGAAGGGTTGAGTATTCAGAGCTGAATCTGAGACCACAGAGGGTCACAAGCTGAATGTTCCAAGTTAACAGTGTTCCTGTAGCGTTTGTCCAACTGCCCTGTGTAAAAATAAAGAGCAATAACACCAGTTTATTTCAGTTGAGTTCTTTGAAGGTAAAATTAATAATCTTTGAAAAGATCTAAATGAAAGTGAGGGCTTTGAGAATAGATGCCCATATCAGGAATGGGAGCAATCAAAAGGTGAAGAACAAGAAAAAGTATGTGGACAGCAATATATTCAGTGCAGCGAGCAGATGGTGTGCAATAAATAACATACGAATGCTGGAAAAAAAATGTGTAACTGCTCTTGAAAGAAGTCTCTCCATTTGGTTCAGTTATAGAGTGTTGAGTTTTTAATAAATTAGTGCAATGTGGTATGTAACCCCTAATAAAAGCTGTTGGAATGGTTCTGTTTTTAACGTATTTAACAATTTTGCTGCCTTTGCACACAGATTTTATAGATCATATTTTGGTTCTTTTTTTAATTTGGTTGTCTTTTCAAAAACTTACCTTTATTTCCTTTCTCTTTTAGGTTCCCCCTTGACTGTTGATAGTCCATATCCTACTTCTAGCTTTTTGACAACACCTGGGCAAGGTAACACCTTCTTTTACTTTGCTGGGGAAATGGAGGACTTCCTTTTCAACTAGGCTTTTTATATTTGCATTCAACTGAACAATACTTACTTACTTTTATCCTAGGTGTACAACCTCCTACTATGTCAACCCCTATTTTTCCTTCTGGGAATTCCATATCTCACCCTGGTACATCCATTAGTGGAATGATGGGTCCCGAGACAGTATTTTCTGGAAGACACAATGGCATTTGCATATACTTTGCTCGGATTATAGGGTGAGGTGTTTGTGTTAGAAGATATTTTGTAGCTCAATTTGTTTTATAGTTTTTCTTTCTCCTAATGCTTTTAGGTGGCGAATTCTATCTTAATAGCATTTAAATTTGAAATTAGTAAAGTGCATTTTTATGTTGTGTTTGAGGTACCTGATGATACAATACATTCTCTTTACAGCTCTGTTAATAATAATGATGCATTCAGTGAATGTCTAGGACAGGAAAGTTGCTTAGGCATGGATCCTGCAATCAAGTGTATATGCATGACTCAGAAAACCGCAGTTTTTATTTTTCAAACCTAAGAGCTGTA
Organism: Actenoides lindsayi; assembly: GCA_025331215.1. Classification (NCBI taxonomy): domain Eukaryota; kingdom Metazoa; phylum Chordata; class Aves; order Coraciiformes; family Alcedinidae; genus Actenoides; species Actenoides lindsayi. Next base: position 19,005 of record WTSP01024550.1, on the reverse strand, counting down.
TATTTCAGGTCCTTCTAAAGGATGAAACAGAAATGCAGAAGGACTTACAGTATCAAAGTCCTGGCATGAAGTCTTTAAAGGAAGCTTTAAGAAGAATGCTCAAATCAGAGCAATGAAACAAGCCTAAAGAGGACTCTGTTCCTTGCATATTGAGTTCTATGTTACTGAACACCCCAAGCAAGAACAGAGATCTTCATGTTAGTCGTCTCTCTGTGTGCTGGTTGTGAAAGAAGTTTTTATTATGACACTTGTTTGCATACATTTTAATTCCAAAGAGTAATACTGGCCTATATTTGAAGTATTTGACAGTGTCAAACTTAGTGTGATTATAAAGTTTTAAAATTTTAAATTTCATTAATTATCTATATCTGTACTGTCTAAGAATGGTAGTACAATTGAATAGGTACAATGGTAACTTTTTGAATGTTTAATTTTCATACAAATTAAATCCTTACTTTAGACCTTGAAGTAAAAAGCATTACCATTCCTTTCTTATGAAATTATACATTGAAGACTTGAAAAATTACAGGATTAAATTACTTGGCTTTTAACACTGTACTCTTTTGTGTTGCAGAAATATTTGGGATGGCAGTATAGTTGTGGAGAGAGTTTTCAAAAGCGGCAATAGAGAAGTTGTTGCAGTATGTAAAATTTTGTTGTATTTTTTCAAGCTTCCTTATTGTATATGTCTTAAGCCCTGTTACACTTCTGTTCCCAGTTATAAACTGACAAGGAGTAAAAAAACCACCGTTGTCATTTGAATGTTTTATTAAGTGCTGCACTCCTAAGTGAGGAATAGCTGTAGGTTTTAAATCTTTTTAAACTACTGTTTTGAATGTTTCTTTTAAAGAAACCTAACTGTAATTTGACCTCTGTTGTTAATTGGCAATGGCCCATTTTCTCTGTGTCTAATAGTTGCACTTCCTTTATTTCTGCATACCCTCTCCAAACAAAGCCTAAAAATAAAATGTGTTAGTGGATTAGGATAAACATTGTTGTTACATAAGGATGTAAAGAAATTTCCAGCATCTGCCTGACTAGCATCTTGGTGTTTCACTTTTTCTTCATGATCTAAATAACAAACCTTTTTATGACTGTGGATGTTAATAGAATCCTGAATTGAGTCATTTCAGCACTGCACATTAACTGCTATGTGAGCTTTCCTTCTCCAGTTATACGGTAATTGGGAGACTCTGAAAGATCTTGGCAGTTATACTCTGTATCTTAGCAGTGCTCAATCATCGTTTTAACTTGGAGTTGGAAACAGTAAAACACAGTTAATTTGGTTATCAGAAGGGTAAAGAAAATCTCGGGTACTATGTATCTTCAAACAACTACTGCCTCTTCACCTGTGTTCCCCCTCCTCAATGACTGTGGAATAGTATTGTCATGTTCCAGTGACAGCACTACTGTTATGTTGTTTACTTGTTGTACCCTCTTTGTGTTTGTCTTTTTAGTGGCTTTAGCTTAAAATTGTAAATTTTTGGAAAATAAACTTTCTGTAAAGAAGTCTGCTTTCTTTTGCAGGTAGAAAGCAGTGTTCCATCCCATGTGCTGGAATGTGTACTACAAGAGCTAAAAGGTTTACAAGAATTTCTGGATAGAAATTCCCAGTTTGCTACAGCAGGAGCCCTTGGAAACCCAAGGTATTATTCACTGTGTTAAATTTACTAGTGGTATATAATGTCCAGCTCTTGAAAAACTATACCATCTGCATCTGTGTTGAGTTGAAGTCTATGTATGGTGTCCAGCTTCAACTATTCAGATGCTAAAATCGAGGTTTTAGATTTTGTCTTTAAAAGATTCAGTATTTGTAATCATATTAGCATCTTTTTGTTTTGATTTGCAGTTTCAGCACAGCAGCTAATCTGCAACAGAGGCTCCTGGGTTTCATGCGACCTGATGGTGGGAGTTCTCAGCAAGTCCAACAAGAACTTCAGAGGAAATACCATGGTATGTAGTTACTTTAGAACACGAAATATCAGAGACAGGTGCTTCTGGATGTTGCCTTTCTCACTTTCCTTGTTAAAACCTCTGAACAAAATGCCTTATTTCCATACAAATTTGACATTAGTTGATATTCCATAGTTGGTAATAAGATGTTCAGACCTTGCTTTGGCTTCCATACCATATTATACTGTTTCGTAAGGAGCAGTGCTTCTGCAGTGACGTTTCTGGGAAAAATCATTTATGTACAACTATACTAGAGATGAAGTATAGACCCAGAATGTAAACTCAAATCTAGGTACAGAAACATTCCAGCCTTTATGGCAAGAGACTTAATTTGTTACATGCTGTAGATGGTACATTTCGGTTTGATATTGAAAGCTTTAATATTGCAACTAATTAAAGCAGTCTATGAAGGAGAATATCCCTCTGAAGAGAATCTAGGTTTCAGTCCAGTAATACGTAGTGGTCTTGTGCCACTGCAAAACACAAGTTGTATCTCAATTTAGTAAGGTAGAATAAAAGTGCTTGAACTTAAAAGCACGTTTGAACTTCTCTCTTTCATATAAAGAATTAAATTTCAATTCTGTAAAGATATGCATCCTCTTTATACTGTTCTCCCTATTCAGACAATCTTGAAATACAGAACTAGAGGTTTCTTTACACACTTGTCTCCTTTATTTTCTTCATATTGTTCTCCATATTTCTTAAGGTTGTTTCATCTCCTTATTACAATACTTAGTAGCTGTGCACCATTTACATTTTCAGGACACCGATTGTTAAGGGATTAATTTGTGAGACTACTGAGTATGTTGTCCTATTAAAAAGAAATACTGTAATGCAAGTTGCCAAAGTTAGAGTTACTGAAATGTCTACAAAACTCTGTTTAGAAGTAAGAGTCCTGTCACACAGCCCTTTTGAGCTCACGTCCTGCTGTAGTGTAGCGTTTGCCTAGCGCTTCCAGACAAGCGGGGAACTATTGCTGGTGTATCTAAAGAGTTGAAGATGGTTGTGGTCCTTCTGGGTATCATCTTGGGGCTAAATTTCTACTTTTTCTGTAGTGCTCACTTTCAATAGAGTCAATGTAATTTATGGGGATATTGAAGTTGTTATGCAGAGTTTGGTTAACAATTAATAATTTTATTTTTCATTTTTATGTATTCCAAAGCCCATAAACACTGTTGTAGTGCTAAATGGCACATTCAAATTATTGCTGCCTCATTTCTGAACTGTAAGCACTCAAAAAGAAACAAATTATTGCAATTATGCTCCACTCATGTAATAATTATTCTCTCAGTGGATATAAAACATCTTACTAAGTTTAAATTTTACTAGTTTTTGGAGTAGTTCTTTTAAAGATAGTGTAGACAGCATTGACCAAAGATATAATTACTCTTTCTGAAAGCAAATACAGGTGCTCAAACAAAAAGGGAAGGATTAAAAGTTTCCCAAACCAAAAAGCAGCTGAGAAGGAAAACAAAACCAACCAACCAAAAAACAAACAAAAAAAAAAACAAACAAAAAAAAAAATCAAAAACCCAAAGAACC
>WTSP01024550.1:4072-15410 GCA_025331215.1 Actenoides lindsayi | reverse complement strand
AAAAAAATTAAGACTGATGTGTAAATCCAGTGCACTCACATGAACCCATGCTTCTTTTTCAGAATGTAGTCCTGTGTTGCATAGCTTGAAATAAATGTTAATAGATTTTATTTGTTTTGTGGAAATGTGAACATGACACTTTCTTCCAAAGAGAGCTAACTAGACAGCAGTAATCAAGAATGGAAGAGAAAAAAAAAAAGATAAATTTGAGGTTGTTATAGTAAAACCTCAAAAAATTGCATGCTAATTTGAAACAGTAGAACAGCTACTTATTGACAATCTCTTTCCTTTTTCAGCTGAGGCACAGCTAACTGAGAAGACCTCACTTCAAGGCATCCAGCAGCTTGTTCGCAAAACATGCCAGGCGTTGGCTTTATGGAAGCTGCTGTGTGAGCACCAGTTCAGCGTTGTTGTGAGCGAGCTTCAGAAGGTACAATCTGAATCATATCATATTTAACATATACATTTCTTTTGCTACCTAAATATTCCCAAAGGAATATTGCTTAATCCATTGAGAAACATATAATGTATTTCAAACCACATACGGATTTTTATTCAGGCTGCAAGTGTTTATTTCTAAAAGACTGACATGTAGCCTTGACATCACCAATTTTAGCAAATTGGAAGTGTCACTAACAATAGATTTTATTTTATGTTTATTGATGGTTAATAATGAAATTTAGAAATTACTGTGTCTTCACCTTAAGCACATTCTGCAAATATTTGCTGAATAGGGCAATGTTGACCAGTCAAGAGGAATTGATTCATTGCCTTAGTGTTGGTAAAGGTTTAACAGCGGGGGGCAATAGAGCTCTCCATTTTAAGTAGTGGTCCAGACCGTATCACAGAACAGCTGAGGTTGGAAGGGACCTCTGAAGATTATCTGCCTCCTTTGTTTAAAGCAGGATCAACTAGAGCAGGTTGCCCAGGACTGTGTCTAGTAAGGCTTTTAATATCTCCAAAGATGTAGAATTCACAACCTCTCTGGGCAACCTGTTCCAGTGTTCAACCACATTTAAAGTACAAAACATTTTTCTTATGATCAGGTGTGATTTCCTTTGTTTCAGCTGTTGGCCATTGCATCATGTCCTGTCACTGGGCACCACTGAGAAAAGTCTGTCTCTGCCTTCTTTACACATTCCCACTAATAATAGTCAGGTTCCACACACTGCCCTCTGAGCTTTCTGTTCTCCAGGCTAAAGAATCCCTCTTTCAGCCTCTCCTTCTTTGTAAAGAAGGAAACTTACAGATCTAAGGGGTGTTACTGCTGTGTACCCTCTGCTAATGTTGAACTTCCATCCTGTCCGTGAAGACGCTATGAATTTGAATACTAGGTATTCTGTCCTAGCTCGTGATAGGAAAATAGATTATTTGAGAAATGGTATTCATCGTCAATAAAAAGAACAATGTTTTAACTTTACAAATGCACGGAAACTGGAGCTCTTACCACTGCTGTGTGGAGTTAGCACGATTTCTAACACAGGGGGCTTTTCTTTTGCATCAGACAAGGAGTTAACTGATTGTTTAATGAATAGAATATTTTCTTCTGTCTTCAGCAGTTTTAGTGTTTTTGTAATAGTATTTTTATGCTGCTAGTGATCATCCATAGACATTACATAGACACACTCCTGATAACTTTGTGAGCAAATATTCCTGATAATTAAAAAAATTAATTACTAACCTTCAGTGTAATTTATTATGAAAAAGCATAAAGAGTGCACACCTTACGGAATTCCTTTTTATGAATCTCATTTCTTTCATCTGTGACTGTACTCAGTTCACATTATTAAAAACTGTGACATGCTCATTTTTTAGGGTGTGCATTCTGACAGTTCGCTGTGAAGTAAGGGGCACTGCTAACACCATTCTTTCTAACAGAGATCTGAAACAAAAGTGACACACAGTGACCACAGAAGAGGAGATCTGCTGAGGGGTGTTTTCACTGTCCTTTGGCATCCAAGAGTCTAGTGCCTTCATTATTAGGACTTTCTTTACTATTTCAATTTTGCTATGTAATAAGTATTTTGAATAATGCATATTTATGCTGTGCATGTCAGTCACTGGCATTTTATGTGCTTTTATATACTGGAGACAGTTAACTTTGCTGCTGTAACATTGACATTTCTAAACAGAATAAAATAAAAACCGCTAAACATAAAATTCTCTGTATCTTCAGGAACTTCAAGAACATCTAAAGATGACTGCTTTTAAAGACTTGGTAATTAGAGACCGAGAGTTGACTGGAGCACTCATTGCTTCTCTTATAAACTGTTACATCAGAGATAATGCTGCAGTGGATGGCATCATTGCCCACTTGCAAGATATCTGCCCTCTTCTTTATAGTACTGATGATGCCGTGTGTTCTAAGGTAAGCACACCTCCAGATTTTACACCAAAACACAACTTTAGAACGTATTCAAATGAGGTAAGTTGGGTAGCTTGTAAGTCGTTAGGCTCAATTAGTTCCTGGAGCACAGGAACTAATGAAGGCAGGTGTGTGTCTTGAATATCTGTGTCTTCTAGTTGATTAATGGTGAAAATTATGTGAGCTCTGGCTTGAAGCATTTGCAGTTATCAGTTGTATTCATTGTGTCTCTACCTCTTATGTGATGTCTAGTAACATGGTCTTCTTGATGTTGTTAAATGTGTTCTTACTACAGTCTTTTCTCAGCATAATCTCTTTTCCTGTCTGTTGCCTAGTTTCATGGAATCTACGGAAATACAATTGTGTTTAAGAAATTAACTTTTTGAAGCTCTTCAAATAAATGTGAAAAAAAAGTAACTAGTGAGGGGAAAGCAGGGAACCAGTTGGCTATTTGAGTCTTAAGCCCTTCTCTCGACCACTGCTGCACAGTCCTTCTGCTGGAAAGTTAGTATTGCCCTATGATGAGAGAGTGCTTTTGAGAGGATAATGCTTCTACTGTTTCAGCTTTGAAGTTTGGAATAACTTACAACAATAATCATCTTCTGTTCATGATGTGTTTGTGTGAATAATTTCCATTTTCCCCATCATTTGTCTTTAGGCAAATGAACTGCTTCAGCGGTCTCGACAGGCTCAAAGCAAACTGGAAAAAGAGAAGATGCTAAGGGAGTCACTGAAAGAGTACCAGAAGATCAGCAATCAAGTAGACCTTGCTAATGTTTGTGCACAATATAGGCAAGGTAAGGGGCAGTCACTGATCATGTTCTGGTAAATAGTTTCTGTGGTATCCTTTTGAAACATTTTGTTTGTTTACTAACTTTCAACTTTAAGTATTTTACTGTAAACAGTCTCTTAACTCTTAAAATTAACATACATTGGCCTGTTCTTGTTTAAAGCCTTTGTAGATTTCATCAACCAATCAAAAAACCCACTTCTGTATATAAATATTCCCATCCACTTATACTTTGCAGTGTCCATTTGTTTCATATGTGGTAAAAATGTTTTTAGGAAAATCGTTGGGCTGTATGTAAGCAGAGGGTATTTTATGACTTTATTTTTGCAAGTGAGTTTTTATACCAAACACGCTATTTGAAAGATGGTTCTGAATCCTGTTTTGTGCAGCAGAAGCTGTTATGTAGATATAACTGTTGTAACATTCAAGTTTCAACCTCTCTATAAATATGTGGCTTCAAATTTGAATAAAATCCCAGAGGTTAGGTACAGGCACAGACCTTTATACCATAAAGACCAGTGTGAGTAGGGTTTGGGTTTTTTTCTTGCTTGCTAAAATGGGAATCATTTGATGTTACTTATCATTTTGTTGTAGATTTAATACCGTAATGAACAATGATACTTGTTTTTTTTCTAGTGCGTTTCTATGAGGGAGTAGTAGAACTCTCTCTTACAGCTGCTGAGAAGAAAGATCCTCAAGGTCTTGGCCTTCATTTCTATAAAAATGGTGAACCAGAAGAGGATGTTGTTGGACTCCAAGCTTTTCAAGAGAGGCAAGTTTTCAGGATACTTTATTATCATTATATAGGATTGCTTTATTTAAGTGACTGGAAAAGTAACTCATTTGAGGAGGGTATGCAGGGTAATGGCAAGCAAGCATTTTGTAATGGCGACACAATATAGATGTTTCTTTCCAGCGTGCTTTCCTTGATTATCATTAGTATGGCACCGACTTAATCTGTAACAGGGGGTAGACTAATACGTGCAGAAAACATTGAGAACTGAACACTACAGAAATACTTGTTAGAAAGATGATTAAGAAACTAGATTGTGGCAACTAGCTAACAGCAATCTGTGACCTTTTTTAAATTTTAGTAATTGTATTTACAAAGGCACACAATAACAACATTTGAGAAGAGTATTTCATAAACAGTTGCAATGAAACTTGTGAGGCTTTTATTTTCTTTTGCTCTGTGTACAGATTGAACAGCTACAAGTGTATCACTGACACCCTTCAAGAGTTAGTGAATCAAAGTAAAGCTGCTCCTCAGTCTCCCAGCGTACCTAAAAAGCCAGGTCCTCCAGTGCTGTCATCTGATCCCAACATGCTGAGCAATGAAGAAGCAGGACACCATGTAAGAAGCTCACCAAAAAACCATGACTGCATTCTAGAAAATAGTGTGATTGGAAGGGATGCAGAATTTGCTAAACAACTATATAATTTTTAAAAAATAATAAAGTATATCGAGGTCAAGTTTTGCCAGTAGTTGTCTTTATGTACAGAGTGTTCATAGAAGTGATGACATGCAAATAGCATGAACTTGAGTATTGTTGTATACATATTCAGTGCTTGATGTAGTGTAACCACATCAGGAATAACAGCTTTGGCCTTTTCTTCCTGTAGTTTGAACAAATGTTAAAGCTGGCTCAGCGTTCAACAGATGAACTCTTCAGTATTGCACTTTACAATTGGCTGATACAAGTTGACTTGGCAGACAAACTGCTACAGGTGAGCTCATCTCTATACGAGGAAATAATTTATTGGAGCGTTCCACTGAACTGAAAGAGTTAATTCTAATAATGCTGATGCTTTGAAAAAGAGGTGAGAGCAAGAATATAAATATTGTCTTTATGACTTTTACAGGTTACTGCCCCCTTTTTGGAACCCTACCTTGTACGGATGACCAAGGTTGACCAAAACAAAGTCCGTTACATGGATTTACTGTGGAGATACTTTGAAAAGAACAGAAACTTCAGTAACGCAGCCAGAGTCTTGGCTAAATTGGCTGACCTGCATAGGTATGGATTATGAGTGATACACTGTATATATTGAGGTAATTGGATCAAAACCAAAAAACTAAACCCATAACTTTATGTGTAGGTATTTTAAGAAAAACACAAGGAAAAGAAAAGGCCAGTGCTCAAGGATGTTTTCTAAATAAAATTTAAATTCATTAAATACATTCGCTTGAAATCCAGGCCGTTATTGGAAATAAATTATTCCTTTATTTTATGTATTATACACTAGTTTGCAGCGTATTTCCTGTTGTAAGTACCATATATTAAGTGGTCATTTCTTGCACAGAATTTTATAATGCGGTAGTGTAGCTGTGAAGCAGTGGATTGCTAAGTACACTAGAACTGAGTCTGCACCAAGGATGGGATTACATGGTTGGATAATGTCCTTTAGTGCATGATTTAGTAAAATCAGAAGTCACATACTTACTTACAGAGTCTAGTTAGAGTATAACAAACCCTCAAATAATGATATGAAGTACCCATTTTATTTTGAATATTTGTTTTGCAGCACAGAAATTTCCCTTCAGCAGCGTCTTGAATACATTGCACGTGCCATTTTGAGTGCCAAAAGTTCCACTGCCATATCCTCTATAGCTGCTGATGGCGAATTCCTACATGAACTAGAAGAGAAAATGGAAGTAAGAAAAAATATTAATCTAAGTTACACTATGAATGCATTATTTCACTTCATCTTATTGGCACATGACATTTTTATTTCCAGTTCTGTATGAATAGCTTTCTGTGCTTTCTTCCTGACATGGTGAAATTATGCAGTTGATAGGAGACCCTGAGGTGTAAGGCAGTAGTGTTTCTACATTTAAATACATTTTAGTTAATTCTTAAGCTTTGATTAAATTAATCCAGCCTTGAAATATTTCATTTTTCTTTTCGTAAAAGGTTGCAAGGATCCAGCTTCAAATACAGGAAACATTACAACAGCAGTATTCACATCATTCTTCAGTGCAAGATGCAATCTCACAGCTTGATGCTGAGCTGATGGATATAACCAAGGTGATTAAAATTTGTCCGTGTCAAAAGTCAATTTATCACATTTGGGGGTCAAAAAAATGTTTTGCAAAGAGTGATCTTAATGCTGACTAGTAAAAGTAATAGACAGTTTGACATCCCTTGTGTCTGACACTGTTACTCTAGACTGTCTTTTCCTGTACTTCGTTATTCTTTCAGTCTTTAGTACTTTAATTTTTCCCTTGTCTTTATCTCTTCATTAAGTATCTTAGATTTCCTTATTTATGGGGAAAATTATTAGAAAGTTAACAGTATTAATTGTAACTTTAAATAAAATTGGGCAATGTATTTAAGAAGTTAAACATAGTGTATTAAAAAAAGGTCAGTGTTTCACAACCGTTAAGTTACATCTTTATTAGTCTGATGTCTACCATATAAAATGAAAAACTGATTTTTAAAATTTCCTTTTAATTCTACTTAAAATGTAAAGCCTGCTAATTTTTCTTTCAGCTGTATGGCGAATTTGCTGACCCTTTTAAGCTCTCAGAGTGTAAGCTTGCAATTATACATTGTGCAGGTCATTCTGACCCTATCTTGGTGCAAACTCTCTGGCAAGAAATCATTGAGAAAGGTGGGTCTTAATGAACTAGGAATGGTATGCACTAGAACCATAGGAAAATTTTGGTTACTGATCCACTGTCCAAGTGAGATGCATCTTTTCTGGACTGTTCTGTAATACAATTGGTAAGAGTAATTCATTGATGTTACTACCTTTGGCTTGTGTGTAAAAATAATTACTTTGGGGCCCTTTAGGCATATGTGAATAATCACATTCCAGATAACATTTGAGAGGTCGTTTCATCCCTTCATGTTCTTATGTGCCTTTATATATGCACTTCAGAATACCTGTGAAATTTTGTGTAGAGGTTTCACTATTATGAAATTAAGACTAAAAATGTTAGATTTATTGTGAAAAATATTAAAGAATCTTCAGGGAGTTCATAATTTTTATAATGTTGACAGGAGTTGACTTGTAAGGGAAGTTTGTCCATGTATAGAGAAGCAGAGTATTGGGCACAGCCTCTGCAAACTTAACCATTCAGCTATGATAATCTGCCTCACAATTAACCATGACTTGGTAATTCACTCTCCCTGTTTTGTTTTTCTTCTTGGATTTTGTGCTTGAGATTGCTATCATGCAAACACCATTGACAGTGGTTTGAGGGGAAAAGCTACATGGTAGTGGGTTTTTTTGTGGGTTTGTTGTGGGGTTTAGTGGTGGGGTTTGGTTTTTTGTTTTGGGATTTAAGTAGATTTGTGTGGAACTTCAAGGAAGCTTAAAAAATCTGTGAAAATGTATGCATACACACTAGAAAAAGTTGTATTTTCACTTCCACATGCCGATTTTGCACTGACAATAGCATAAGATTTTGATGTGTTAGTAGTAAAATTAAGTACCTCAGTATAGTCATGTGTGAGCATGGAACTTTTCTTCTGAAGTTCTCTCTAAATGATTTATTTTCACTTTCAGAGTTGAGTGACAGTGTCTCTCTGAGTCCTGTTGACCGAATGCAAGCAGTCAGTCTGAAAATGGTATTGCTTGGGAAGATATATGCTGGCACGCCTCGTTACTTTCCTTTAGGCAAGTTGTTTAGCCTGCATAGTAAATAAACAAACGTAGACACTACATGAACGGGTCTCAGCTTTTTTGTAGCCACTTCTAAAAAGCTGTAATTAAGAAATGCCTCTTATTTAAAAAATCGAAATGGAAAGAATATTGATGATTTTGTGATACATAATTACTGTAGAAATTTGTTGTTTCGGTTAGAAAAATTTTACAGATAATTTCAATTGTCAGTAGTGACGGAGTTGAACTCGAGCGTAGCTGGGTAGTAGTCTTCAGTTTTGTCCAGGAAATTAGAAACAAAAGCATTGTGATACTTTTCTCATTATTACAGTGACTTTGATAAAGGACCAGGGAGAGGGAGATTAGACAAAAAGTAGAAGTAGAATTCCTATTGACCTCTAATTTTGTAAACATGGTATAATTGTATGTTTATAAAACTATTACAGTTTTTACAAGTGCAGTTTTTCCTATAATTAATCTAGGGATTTAAACAGAATTTACAGTTTTTCACCATGAATGGAAAGTAAATGAAGCTTAGAAGGCAACAACAGTTATTTTTGGATGGCTGTGCAAATCCCATTTTAGAAAACCATAAAGTTTGTTCGTATTGAAGTAGAGAGTAAAAATGTGTATTCATAAGTATAACAGATTTTAGGCAATCACAATTTATCTGCTGTCTTTTGTAGTACCTACTGCTATCTGCAGGAGCAGATTCTCAAAACAGAATTCAGGAGACTTCTGGATTGCTTTTGGAGCTTCTTTCTGCTTTTGAGATGTTCACAAGTTTTAACAACTTGGTGTTATATAAAAAGCTGGTAGATAAATTGTTCAACGCTAAATGTTCTTTCACAATGCTGAAGTGTTGTAGAAGAATATTTAGTGCTGAGCAGTAAATTGTTAATTGTTACTGGAACTTAAAAGGTGATGAAAGATGCAGTAGTGTTGTTGCTGGCTATTCTAGGAAATGAAATGATAGTGTGTTCCTTTGTGCTGAAACAAGAGTTAATGGACTTTTCATAACAGCATACTTCTGTGGCAGAACTGCAATGGAGTGCTTAGTAGCAGTACTCCCTACCCTGCATTGCTGAGAGCTTAATACCATCCTTGGGAGGCAGTTACATATTGCGTATCCTTACCTCAGTGCAGATTAGTGGAAACTGTCACAGGAGAGAGATACAAACTGTTTGGAAAACAGAAAATTAAACTTGGAGTAAATAACTTTCAAATGTGTTTTTGCTGGACTCTCATTAACAAGTTGGAATTTAAACATCCCATTGTTTTGTTCTCCAGATTTTTTAGTGCAGTTTCTAGAGCAACAGGTCTGCACTTTGAACTGGGATGTAGGTTTTGTAACATACACCATGCAAGAAATTGGAGTGCCATTGCCAAGGCTGCTTGAAGTGTATGACCAGCTGTTTAAAGCACGGGTAAGGAAAATAGCCACAAAATACTTTGTTTTCAGATACCATCATAGATCTGGCTTTAGCAGAAAACATAGGATAATGTAAGGGGTGATCTGTCAAAATATCAACTTCATATCTTTTGTTCTCTTTTTTTACCAAAAGGCTCTTAATGCTTAGGGTTCTTCCCCCACTCCCTGTTGATTTTATTTACTTCAATCATAAAGTATGAGGAAACTTGTTAATCCTTTTACTTCACCGAAAGCTGATCTAGGATTAAACAGGATTAGAATTGTCATGTTGCAGAAGAAAGAGCGTATCTTGAATATATTAACTGTATTTTTTTCGTATTAATGATTAAAATTTGCTGTATTACTGCATCTGGTCTGATCTATTGATACAAAAGGCATAAAGAATAAGTCATATTTCTAACTTTTAGTTTTTAGAATAGGTTTAAACCAAGTTAAAACAAAGGGAATTGATTTGCTTCTATTTACCTGGATTCCTTACAGTGTAAGGAATTCAGAACTTCCTAAAATCTATTACTTTGCAGACTGTTAGATAAGGGAAAATTGAATTAAATCCATGTATGTTTTAGTACTCAAAAGTCAAAATAGTACTTAAAATATAGATAATATATATCAAGTTCTTTATTATGAATTCCTATTTTGCTTACATTTTTGTTACAGTGGATAAATAATTACTACAGATGGCATTTTCTGTGTACAGACAACCCCCCCTTTTTTTTTTTAACTCTCTCCCCTTGCCTCCTTAATATTTTGAAATTTTTTTTTGTTTCTTAGGACCCGTATTGGAATAGAATGAAAAAGCCTTTACACCTTTTAGAGTGTATTCATGTATTATTATCAGGATATGTACATGATCCAAGCAGAGTACTTCAGAGGTAAGAAAGGCAACTATATCCTAATAAATACCGAGAGATGTAAAATACTCTAAAGCACTGTATTTCAGCAATTCCCAAAGCTTTTCTTCTTTTTTTAGTGAATTTAGTATTTCTTTCCTAGCAGTGATTACTGAGGCTCATCAATCAAAACCAATTGGTAGAAACTTGCAGGGTCCTCCCACTAAACTACTTCAATAAAGATCATTTTCCTAACATCACTAAAGATTCAACTTGAAGGAGCAGTGCAGACCAATATGAGGAAATCTGGGAAAATTGGAGGAAAATGAGAATCTGCCATTTTGTGAATGAAACAGTGAACTGTTTAATGAAAAAAGTGTAGAAGCACCAAGTCCTTGTGTTCTGAAAAAGAGAAGACTAAAAAATAGATATTCCCAAATATTTTTTTAAGAGGTTGGTGATGAATCACTCTTCAAGACTAGAATGCAGCTTAATCTGCAACAGGAGCGAATTTAGATGTAATATTAAAACCAGTTTCTAGCTAAAGAATAGCTACATGCTTCAACAATTTGGCTGCATATTATGGAATCTCTGCCTTTGACAGTTTTTGTGAATAGACTGTACAAACTTCAGTCAGAAATTACCTTGTCTCAGAAACAATAAGCAGAACTAGGCTAAGTCTTGAACTTTTAATAATATTTTTTCTGATTCTCTAGAAAATATGCATGTAAATATCCCTTGTTCACATACAGAGTTTACATCTATGTCTCCTCACCCTATTGGTCTTCTATGGTAGCCAGTTTAAATATTCTAGTATAATAACTTCAAATAAATAACTTTAAACTTGTCATGGTTTAGGGTCAGGGTTGCCCCTCAGACCTATAACATATGCTCTCTGGTAACCTCCCTCCCTCCCCAGAGGGGAAGAGAAAGGGAATGAGGGAGAGAGACTTAGCGATTAGAAAAGGAAACTGGAACAGCTTTAATGAAAATTAAAATAATAATAATAAAAATGGAATCTATACAAATAAATACAAAACCAGTATTGAACCCAACCCCCACGAGGGTAATTCCATCACTGTCACCACGGATGCTGTGGAGCAGGTACGGGGGGAGTCCCAGACTGGGCCCAGCAGCAGACGGGAGCTGTGTTCAGGAGCTGGATTCTGGTACCGGGTTCAAGAACACAAAGACCGGGATTGAAGGCAGGACGGACAGAGGCCTCCTTGGGTGCTCCGAGGAAGGAACTGAAAGAGGACCTGAGCCAAGCCAAGCAAAGCTGGCAAAGCAGTCCAAGAGGGGAGAAGAGC
>WTSP01024549.1:0-93373 GCA_025331215.1 Actenoides lindsayi | reverse complement strand
GCCCTCCCAGGTCTCCCTCCACTGGGCCGCTCTCCAGCCCCTCCTCCCCCAGTCTGGAGCTCTGCCTGCGGTTATTGTGGCCAAAGTGCGGGACCCTGCACTCAAATATAGAGTGGTAGTCATCTTGTGTCCCAGGTAGGACAGTGTTCCCCTGTACCAGGTTGTGAGAGTTAGAGGAGATCTGGACAAGTCTGATGTGGAAAGCTGATGTTTTGCAGAGAGAGTTTGAGTGGCCAGCATTTCTAGAAGTTCCTGCGAAGCCTTTGGTAGCTCCTGTGAATGTGTTCACCATAGTTCTGTGAATGTATGTGGGCTGTCGAGAGCCTCTTAGTAATTTGTATTTCCATGGAAATTACTGTTCATTACAACTTTTTGACTTTCTGCAGGGCTGGAGCTTACAATTTTTTCCCTTAAATTCTTTTTGCTTGATGGTACCTGTCACCTTTTTGTCTTGGGTTTCTTTCTGCTCTTTGACTCACTCCTGCTTGCAGTGAGAATTAATCTCATGGGTTTTATTTTTTGGAAAATACTTCTTTTTAATCTAATTCCTATAGATTCCTGGCCTCTGTAATTGACTAATGGGCACAGGGAGTCATTTGTATTGGGTGATGAGTGATGCTGGGTCCCTGCAGCACATGGATTATTTTGTTTGCATTCCTGACACGTTCCAGGGAAACACTTGGAACAGAAGGCTGTGATTGCCTTGTGGGTCACGGGGAGAATTTTTGCTGCATTCTAGGGGGAGAAATCAGGTCCGAAATTCAGAAGTGACTCTCTTGTCAGTTTGCTAACCCTAATCTTTTAATTCTTTCCAGCAGCACATTTTGTGGTTTTGATTTTCATGCTTGCCCATCCCTTAAAAGATTCAAGCTTTTCATCTGCCACATTGAGCACTCATTTGTTCTGTGCTATTTAAACTTGTTGCTATTGTTACTTCCTTTGAAAGATAACTTTCCATCATGAACCTAGAATGGTGGCAAAATGTTGCTTTTTTCAAAGACAAATCTTGCGTTTTAAGTTTCCTGTGCTGATTACTTCTGTGTCCATCTCTCCAGCATCCTGTTCTTATTTTGGTGTCTGCAGGTTCTTAAACCCCACTCGTAGTGTTGAAGTGCTTGTCTGCACGGAGAGCTGTGTATGGGCTTTCTGTTGGAGTAGATGTAAGCCATTACCATCCAGCGGCTGCTGAGCACAGCTCGTTGGAGAAGTGCTCTTCTAAACTAGGCTGATGGTTTGAGAAGTGTTGGGTTCTTTTGTGTGGGGTTGGTTTTTTTTATTCTCTGATTTCAAATCAGTCTCAAGAGTGTGATACAGAAAGGTCTGAGATCCTTAAAGAATAGGAGGAGCCTTACAAATGTGACATGCTGTCAGCAGCAATAGTTGAGGCAGTTGCCACGGCGGTCTGGGAGGGAGGAGTGAGGATGCTGGAGAGGCAATATCCCATCTGAGAAGGGGAGGGTTTTGCAGGGGTCGGTCAGTTTTTGTTTGGTCTGCAAAGTATACAAACTGCTGTGGTGTAAATGGATTGCACAGTCCTTGTTGGAGGGTGGGACTGGTGAGTGCAAGGAGCATAGTCAAAATCCCATAGTGTCACCAGCAGTGGCTAATGAATTGCATTTTTGATTTTGAAACCTTGTAGGAGCACATCTAACTACAACTGTTAATGACTTCCTCTTTCGGTTTGCAAGTGCCAATGTGGCTTTAAATTTTAGGTGGCTTGAGGAAATTTCTGGCATTGACACCCCTTTGTTGCTTTTTTTGGGTGACAAGCTCAATTAGTTGTTTGGCAGGATCTCAACTGCATGCTTTCTCAGGATGTTCATCAGTCTGTTTTCTGGAGAGGGTATTCTATGGAAGGTAGCCAGAGAGCATTGAAGAGGTTGCACTTTGGGCTGGGAAATCCTCTTTGATAATTTACTTCTGAGGGCTGGTCTGAAATTGCGGTTTCACTTCCCTGAAGTTGTAACTGGGGTTGGTCTCTGCACAGGGGTTTTTGCCATAACATAAAAGAATGAAAGCAATTAAACAACAGAGACAATAACGCAAGAGCATGCTGGCAACAAGATGGCAGCTTTGACTGATACCTTCCAAAGCTTTTTTCCAGTGCTGGGAGGCTTGCTCTGTAGGTAACTCTGTTTGTACTCTGCCATATCACCCTGCTTTCAGAGCCTGTTCTTCCTCCCTACCTGCTCAGTCTTGTCTCTTCCAGCTGTTGGGACAATGACAGCGTTTGTCTATACAGCCACTGATACAGCAGAGTCTCCGTGGCATTGAGGTCTATAGGTGCAACTGTGATATAAGGGACTGCTGAAGCATAATTTCTGTGGATTGTTGAGCCCTATTTCAGACAAAGATATACAGGTAGAAAAGATCTATTTACAGATTGTGAGGTCTGTGGTTCACATGTGGTTACGTGATCTGCTGGTAGAGGAGTGAGAGAGTTTTTGTGCAGGCAGATTTAGTGACCTGGTTACTGAAACTGGTGCTGTCAGTGGTTTTTTAATTTTATTTTTATTTTAATTGATTACTTCTCTTGTGCCTGCAAACACTGTAGGTATGGACGAAAAAGAAGGCTGTGTCCAGTCTGCATCACAGTGTTAGTAGATGCCAGCACTGTGGCATTGAAGTGTCATGGCCATGCAACACATGCACATGCTGCTATTACATTGGCAGCTGGAGACTGAGACTTGTTTCAGATGGCATTTTTGTCATTTCTTAAGAGAGGATTGATTTGATAGTCATTCAGAATCCTTGCTCCCCAGAGGCTGATGTGGTTGTAGGGCTGTTTTCCTTTCTTCATGAGAAACGTTTGGCAGCATTATGTGATAGCAGAGATAATTAGGGATCTGCAGAAGATCTTATTTGTGCTCATGAGAGAGGATGATGCTGAGGATGTTCGGCCTTACCCTCCTGCCTTCAGCAACTGCCAGGACAATATTTGAATTCGCCCCAAGGATGATGTTGTGCACTGCCACCTCTCTGCACCATTTCTTACTCAAGGTCCATTCAGTTTGGACTTGTTTTGTTTTTAGAAACCAACGTGGACTTATTGCAGTCAAATTCCCAGGACTTATTTTGTGTTCCTCCTGTCTAGCTTTGCTCTCTGTTATTTCTCTCTCTAAATTGCCTTAACACATTTGCTGCAAAAACCTTTCTCTTGATTGCTCCTGCCATTGAGGACGGCCATCAGTATCTCTCACTGCTTCTTCATCCTTATGACCACGAGCTCCTAGGCGCAGGCAGAGCATCCTATGCCGCTCCTGAGGAACACCCGTGGCATGTCCCCTTCAGGTGCTGGCTTCACTAGTGGTGAGCTGAAAGAGGTCACGTCTCCTCCCCAGGCCTCTCGCCCTCGTTCTGCATGGGTACCAGCTTGCTGCCCGTGCAAAGTGGTAGTTCCTGCGTGCTGACGCTGGCAGGGGACCCCAGAGGTTTACAGGGAGCACTTCATTCAGGGTTCCTGGCAGCTCCATTGTAACCCCAAGTGACAGAAGTTTCTCCCAGTAGAGGAAACGGATGTGAATGGAAAGGGGTGAAGTATTCCTGCAACACGTGCTTAGTTGTTATTTAGACTTCTTGCTTAGTTAGGTAAACTTGGATCTTTAATTTTATCTGTTTGGGTTTGGTTTTTTTTAACCAAGCTGCCATATGTCTTTGCTTCTCCAGCAAAGGGTCATTTTGGAACCCTAATTTCGTTTCAGGGGAAGGTGAGGCATAGGGAACATCCCTGTGGGAGTTGAGAAGCCATATCATTGTGCCACTTAAGGTTTGACCATATTACCACATAGCTGCTGGTTAGGTCCTTTGTGGTGCCGCAAATAGGTTGATGTTTTGGATCATTTTCCATGGAATTAAAGCTGGATGACTTATAGATCTTCCTGCAGACAAAGCGGGGGGGTCTCTTCAGCAGTAGCACAGCAGGAGCCTGCAAGGGTTTGAATTGCCCTGGACAAAAAATGACATGAGGCAGCCAAAGATGGCTGCTGGGGGCACATTGCTGATCTCATCCTCAAACCAGCATTTCCTCAGCATCGTGCCTTGTCTGGGGTGTCTTGGTGTGGGTAGTAGAGTGCTCATTTTGGGAGTGTTTTCTGGCTTGTTAAGTTTTGGGTTCTTGTTGTGCTATTTTTTTTTTCATTTTCTTTTTCTTTTCCTCTTTCTTTCCGTACTTTTTTCTTTTAATCTTTGTAACGAACTCTTACACTTCCTCTTCAAGTGGTATAATTAAATTGCAAGAACCAGAGTCCTAATTACTCTCTCCCATGTGAGAGTTGAGGAGCTCATCTTCATAGAGAGGCTGTTGGCCGAGATCCAAAAGAGACAAATCTTAGAGTAGAAACTGCATCTGTGTTGATATTTACTCTTATGAAGAATAATGGTCATTAACAAGTGGTATCAGAGTGGGTTGCTCTTTACAGGTTGTCTGTCTGTAAGTGAAAGCAGAAGGAAAAGCAAAACTGGTCCATCTCTGCCATTTCTGCACATCTCCTTTTCTGCTTTTTCCAGAGAATCATTAGTATAGCGTCTGAGCTGGTGGGTCTGGCATGTGCAAAATTCTGCACTCATGCATGAAAAAATTACTGTCACGTATTTAGACACTTCCTATTCTGGGAATTTGCTCCTCTTCTATCCCTTGCATCAGTGCAGATAGCTTGCATAAACAGACTAAGCTCCCAATGCAGCAGTGCAGAGAATCTGCCCACTAAATGGTAAGAGACATACTGGAGCACACTGCTGCTGGCTTGCCTGTGATAATGGGTGTACATTCAGGCAGCTATCTGAATCTCTGCAAATGGAGCAATCCTGAAAGCAGGGCAGTTTTAGATCCTGTTTCCTTCCAATGAAACAGCTGTTCTTAACTTTGTTTTCTATTAAATAGAAACTCATGCAAACAGAAAATAAATTGGTAGGAGTTGGTGTGATAGGAGTTGCTAGCTGCTTGCTCACGGGTGCATCTCGCTGGTAATGTTTTGTAGGCTTTTTCTGCTGTAAACCTTGCAGAACTTTTCTAAGATACGTATCTGGAACTCTAAATGACACATAAGAAGAAATTACACTTTTTTTCCCCCATGGTTTGAAGTTGCACCAAACTGGTGGCAGAACTGGCAACAGAATTGTCTTGATACCCATTTTAGTCCTCTACTGCTGGCAGAATGGTTGCCTGAGCATCTTGGGGTTTCACAGATAGTGTTGCTGGTGGTAGGATTCGACATTACACTTGTTCACGTCATCACCTAACATTTGTCTTGGCAAGGCTAAGGTGGCCACAAATACATGTGTATCCTGGAAACATTTGGGAGTGTCTAGAAGAGCATTTACAAATGTTTAGTGTGATGCAGGCTGACTTTAGTTACTGTCTGGTAGTCACCTCCAGCAGGGCTACAAGGGCTTCTCTGTGCCTCTAGATCTGTCTGGGGTAAGATGGGAGGGTGATCTGAAACTGATGCTGCCTTCTGAGACTCCCTGACCTTTGAGTCTCTGAGGTTTAGCCCATAAGGCTGTTGGAGGACTGCAGGTGAGAGAAGACAGGATGTTTCTGGCCCCTGGGTTTGGTGTTACTGCAGATTTTCTGTACAAACTTCACATGGCAAAACAGCTTTTTTGCCAAAACTCCAAATCCAGGCTGTTTGTTTCATTATCTAGTTTTGTTACAAGGAGAGATGGTCACATTAGTCAATGAACAGATAACATATTTTAGCTCCACCTTCCACTGCAGTCTGGGGAAAACAAAGATGCAGCAGACAACAGGAAAATAACCGTATTCTCAGGCTCAGATCTCCCACCTCCTGCAGAGCTACAATGACTGGCTTTGGCTATGATCTGTAAACACAGAACTAACATGAATTAAGACTCTTCATATAGACATGCTTCTATACCATTGGGATTACAGGTGCTCTTTCCTGGTGAGGTGGTTGCATGGTTTGTTAGTTCCTTTAAAATGCTCCTTTCTGTCTTCAGCATAATATTCTGATTTTGATGCACGTGTTCATAGCACACCCCTCCTCATTCCCATCCACAAGAAGCATTTGGGAATTTTCCACAAAGGCACGCTCTCATCTGCAGCGTGTTGCAAGCTTACTGTTTGTTGTTCCTCACCTTTGCAGAAAGGCAGCTGGAGACCATTGGGAGAATTAGTACCAGTGCTGGCAGCAGCACTTAATTTGGTGGGGCCCTTCAACTCTTGCATCTCAATGTGTCTAATGTGTCTCTAATCAGTTTAAATTTGATGGAGTTTCAGTGTTTTCATTTTCTAAATTGATTTATCTCTGTAAAAGGTACAAGTTGTTCTCTGCTGGGAACAAGTTTTGAAGCTTTTTAATCTTGCTGTTTGTCAGTGCAAAGAACAGTCTTGTCAATGTGAATCATCCTTTTTTCTTTGTAGTTGTTCTGTTTCACTCATTTCCCCAGGTCTTCAACTGACTTCATATTCACTTCAGCTTGAAGTATCCTTATAGCTTCACTTCTGCATTGTTTAGGACAGCAGTTAGGCCATGAAGACCTTTTACATGCCCACCTAAGCAAATGTTTGTACAGTTTTCTCCCATGAACCTTCTCTCTTCTTCAGCTCAGCCTCATCTTGTACCGGATGCAATTCACTCCTGTTCACTTTGCAAACCACCTCCAGGAGGTCTGTCTGCTGTTACATGCCTCCTTCCTCAGGAGTTATGGCAGATGGTCTTTACCTCCACTTGCCAGGTGTGGCTTCAGGACACATCCCTCATACCTGGAGTGAATGGGGTTGCTGGGCTTGGGGCTCCAAAATTTGGGCAGGTTTTTGCTTTCTGTGGAACCTTTATAAGGCTAGCCACTTGTGATTTGGTCTTGGAGATACAGCGGAGATACTTCTTTTTGGGTTTGACTTATCTTCTGCCAGATATAAAAGCTGACTTGCTCTTTCTCTTTTAATCCTTTCACAACAGTGTTCTTTTATCACCACCCTAACAGTAGCACAGTTTTCTTGAAACCTTGACTTGCTAAATTTTATGTTAATCCCGTGGACAGAAGGTCTTCTGAGGTACTCGGACATATTAGAATGGGCTGCTTTTCTACTGGTTGGTGCTTGGGTTTGGAATGTGGTTTTAACACAGTTCACTGTGTCCTGACCAAGCAAACAGAGAAATTAAATTGGCTAATGCAGCTTTCCACAATGCTTGTCCCACAAACTTAGCTGAACAGCTTCCAAATCACAGCTAGTTGCAACTAATTGCTTATGAGGAAGCACAGCAATGAGTTTTCAGAACTGAATGCATTTTATTTCCTTTCTTGTAACCATTTTTCTTCCGATATGTGTTTTTTGCAGTGATACTGAAAGCCGAAAATTATGCAAGAAGATGAAAGTAGATCCTAATTCAAAGGAGAAAGGAGTGGAATTACTCCATTATAAGTGAGTGCTGGGTTGGGATTTGTAGTTCCTAATTGTTGATGCCCCTGTTAGGACCGTTTGTTCTCCTTGCAGCTC
The DNA here is from genome assembly GCA_025331215.1 of Actenoides lindsayi. Lineage (NCBI taxonomy): Eukaryota > Metazoa > Chordata > Aves > Coraciiformes > Alcedinidae > Actenoides > Actenoides lindsayi. The sequence continues at coordinate 85,914 of WTSP01024549.1, read as the reverse complement.
CATACTGCTACAGCATGAGGACTTACTATTTTTTAAATCTTTGCTATATGAAATTGACTGCTGTTTCTTCAGTTTGCAAGCATGTGTTGTGACAGAAGTTGAGAGAAATTTATTCTGCTGTTGAATAGAGTATGCTAAAATCATGAGCAGGACCTGGGAGAGATGCCCAGTGGACTAAAATTGCCCACTGCACAGGGCTGGTGCCTGAGATTTGAGCTCTCTTACTTTCTCTGTCATATGCCTGTTGGCATGTGCCTTGGGCAAGTTGCTTCACCTCTCTGTACTTGTTTTTCTAACTTGAGGTAGTACTCGTAAAGTAAGTGGAGAAAGGCAAAAGTAGTGAGACAGCAAGAGATTTTCCAAATAATAAGAGTGGGAGGACTGTTAAGTGTAAGAGATGCCAACCAGCAACGTCTCCATTTCCAAAGATCATGCCTTAGTAAATATTCTTGTTAGTGTCAGAGAGGGACTTATTTACTAGAAACCTGTTTGCTTTACACTCTGTTTTGCACCCACTCTTTTTCCTTACTCCTTTTCCCCCCATTAAATTATTGTATTGTAAATTCTCCTCAGTTTTAGGGCTTCAGCAGGATAATGCTTTTCTGATTAGTGAGCAGTGAGGAAGAGCAGCTGTATGATTTTCAGCAACATTACTGTAAGTTAACCCTGTTCCCCATTCCTTGTTCAACAGGGATGGTGCATTTCATACTGAATATAGCAGAGCGGTCACATTGAAGGTAAATTTAAATATTTGATTGTTATTCTTTTGGGTTTACTACATATGGGGAGACATAGTGCATTAAAAACAGGTGTTGGTACTCTTTCATGCTGAAGGAATAAAAGGAAGGGAGTTAATCTTCATAAACAGCTGTCAGAATGACCAAAAGGTTTTTGTGTGTGTATGTGTCTGTCTACCACAGGTCGAGGAAAATTGTGTATTATTGAAAAGATTGAACCCATTTTGACCTGTAATATAAATTGTGAGTTAACTTGTAGGATGGTAACAAATAGGGATTTTCTTGTTTTGATTACAAGCTTCTACTAACGCCAGTATAACTGAAAGTATTAGCTGATATTGCATTTTGATAAGGAGTTCTCTGACGTTATTAGTTTGTGTGTTTATAAACTTGAAAGGGAGCTGAGTAGCCTTATCTTTTATTGGATTATCGAACCACAGTTCCTATGGATATGCCCTAAGTGCAGCAGGAATAAAGCTACCTTCCTTCTCCTGCAAAGCTTGACACAAAGCAACCGAAAGCAATGTTCTGTGAGGGCACTGGAAAGAAGAGGGCATGAAACATGAAAGGAATGTGTAGATTCTGATGACTGTGGAAATAGTGGACTAACAGTACAGCAAGGCTGAAATTATGTGGCCTTTCTCTGCAATGCCCTGGTGAAGCACTGTGAGTATCCTCACGTGAGGCTTGCAGCTCTATGATGACTTGGCTTCCAGAAGTGACTTCTGTCCAACTCCGATGCCCAGATCCCATTTCTCTTTCTCCTTCAGCAAACCCAGGCTCTGCACCATCGTTGGTCTTGTGGAACCTTGATGACACCACCCTAAGCTGACATTATTACATTTCCTTCCAATTTCTGTCTTGTTCAGGGGTTTGGCATGGGATGGAGGAAAGCCTGTGTGAAATGCTACATGAACCTGGCTGTCAGAGTGACTTGTTCCTAAAGCACACTTTCTCTGGACCTTCCTTTTACAGCCAGGGTTGTGTGATAGCTGATGGGGGGACTATCTGGGAAGCGCACCCTCTCTTGAATCGTCCATTTAGCCTACACTTGGGGGTCACTATGTAGGAATTGCCTGAGGTGGGGAGAGCAGAACTGTGTATCTTCCCATTTCCTGCAGTAGAAATCTTGTCTGGCCCTAGGAAGGTCAATGCTAGATACCAAGCCTAGTCAGCAAGTACCTGAAGCTCCTTCTGTACTTTGTGAGGAAATGCACCTGGTGATTTTTCTTGCCGTCTTGGTGCGTGGTTAGCCAAGGGAGACTTGTTAGTTGCCTAAATCTGCGTGGTTTGAACAATGCATGACATGTCTTTCCTGCCCTCCTTGAAGTGCTGCAACCAGGAATTAGTGCTGTGACTTCCTTACAGATCAGATCAGCTGGAAAGCACCTGCAGAGCCCCAGGGAGTGTTGGGCTGAGAGGCAATCACAGCACAAGAGGAACCATACATTTTATTCCTTCGGTTTCTGTTTTGCGATGAGCGTTTCCCCGTTCCCCTTTGCCCTGCGTGCTGGGTGAAGGAAGCATCGCCTGTGGACAGGGATGTGGGATTCCAGTGCAGGTGGAAGAGGGATTTTGAAGCTCTCTTACTCTAGGAGTGCTAGTCTTTCTTAATTTAACTGCCCCTGTGAAACCAGTTGCTAATAATTTCCAGGTTGGACAGTGCATCGGAGCTGGGCAGTGGTCAAATAACTCTGCAGTAACTCCGCTGAGCGTTTACTACTACTGCTCACAGTTGCCTGAGTATTTTCTTTCTCCCTCTACACCACTTCTCCCTGTTTTCTTCTGTGGAGGCAGTGACCTTTCTTCCTCCCTCTCAGCTGTGTTTGTCAGGAATCTCCCAGTACATTACAAACAGTGAGCAGCAGAGCAACACAATTACATAGGGTATCATACTCATTTTACGGACAGGTGGACACACTGAAGAACAGGGAGATTAAAGGATTTGTTTCACATCATTCAGCAAGCTTGTGGCAATAAAACATGGATCTTCTTTCCAGGCATCCAGTAGACATATTAATATATGTATGACATTTTGGAGAATGATGGACACAGCTCTGAAGAACTGTAAAAGGATTTTTCTGAAGTAATCGGCAATTTCATAGATGTGGCCGATCCAGCTGATAGTATACTCAGGATTTTAAGAAAAGCTTTTCATTTCTTAAAGTAACTAAATCCTTATGTAATTAGCAGAGATGCCCTTGTGGGTTTACAGTTAGAGAAATGAAGAATAGAGGATAGCTCAGTGTTCATAGTGGGGAGAAGTCAGCAGTCAGAACCTTCTGCTGCTGAGACCTGTGTTGGGATTTGAGCTGGTTGAGGTGTCTGGTAAAGGGAGGTGGACTGCAAGATAACAAAGTTCAGTGATGCAAAATTATTAGGAATAGTTTTTAAAAATTATTTCCAGCTCTGCCGAAGAGATTGGATTCCCACAACACTTAAGTGTTTTGTTGGTATGAAAGTAGGAACTAGCAGGGTAATGAATATGAGAGGGAAGGAAAGGACACAGGTCCAACTATGCTGGAGTAATGTATGTTGGAACGGGGTTTGAATTACCAGTGACAGCAGTGGTTGGCCTGAAAATATTGTCCCTGTGCTTAATGGGATTTAAAAGCTAAATGATTAGGAGAGGAGCAGAGAATAGGAGGCAAAATGTTATCTGAGTCCATTGGGTTCCTTTATCTTGTGTCCTGTATGAGATTCTGGTTGCCCCGTCAAGTGAAAGGTGTAGAAGTGCAGCAGAAGGGCAGTGAGGATGATCAGAGACACAGATGGCTTGAATATTTACATGAAGATTCTTGGACTTGGGAAAAAGGACAAGCAGAGGATATTACAGTAAGTATTTGTGTAGCAATGAGTAGCTTGAAAAAGGGAGTAATTACCTATTTTTTTTTTTTATCCAAACTTGGGTGCAAACAGTGGCATTTTGGGATGGTTGATTTGAAACAACTGGAATATTTAAAAAAAAAAATAAATCCATGGAACTTAGAGCTACACATTGTGAAAGCCAAGAATTTAGGAGTCTTAAAAACAGTTTTAGATAGGAATAAAGGATAGATCCATTGATAGTTAGCAAGCACACAGGTCCAGATGCAACAGCTAGTGCAGGGTCTGTAAACTTAATTAGTTTTTAGCAGAAATTGAGACCATACATCAGTGTATGCTATATAAAAATGGTATCAGTATGGTTTTTCCCCAAGTATCTGTAGTCATCTACTGTTGGAGACCTAAACAGTCTTTGATCTTAACTGATACGTTTGTTCATACGTTGCTTTAGCCACACTGTGTCCTAGTCACAGCAGTGCCGTGAGGCCAGTATCTAGGCTGTGTTTATTACATGACAAAGCCTTTTCTGGAGGATAGAGTTTTACTCCTAAAATGAAGAAAACTCATTAAAGTACAAATCTGCTCAGTACTAGCAAAGGGAATAGACTAACCCAATAAATTGGCTCTGCTCTAAACTCTGAATCCTTTTCAAGTTTGCTGTTGTAAGGAGTGTGTGTGTGAAATCAAGGGAAGTCTTTTTTTTTTTTTAAGCATCCCTACTGTATTATACTTCAAAGGAATGAAAAGTACAAGGATGTGTTTCTGTGTGTGTATATTTTTCAGGTTAAAAGCTAGGTGTGTATAGGATAGCCAGCTATTAATGCTGTTAAACCTTGCTTGCTTTTAGAGGCATAGGCTGGGCAAAACCATGTCCTGTATTCTGCTGAACTGATGTTTAAGGTTGAAACCTGTCGCAGGGGTTCAGGCAGTGGATTACAGCCCAGCGTGGCTCTGTCAGTGCTGGGGGGTCAAAGCAGGTCCTGACCATGTCATGGCAGGACAGGAACATAGCTCACTCTTCAATATGGGGGTTGCTGTGGCCTGGACCTTGCTCTAGTCTCTAATGCAGCAGCCTGGGGAGCACTGCTTTTCCATGATTAGAAAGTGCTGTGGTTTGTTTTTTTTTTGGGGGGTGTGTGTGTCTCTCCTCTATAAAGGCACACAGGAAATTCTCTTTACCATGTGGAGTAATGAGTGTAAGGCAATGTGCTGCCTGCTCCTGCCAGAAAGCATTAGACATCTAATTTTTTCTGTCTTGGCTGAGAGGGAGAGGCTGGATAAATTAAATCTCTTTAATCCCCCATCCTCTAACCACAGCTGTTTCTACATGACTGAACTTGGCATGCAGGAATTCTTGAAACTAGCAGAGTCAATTGCGCTCATTAGCCGTTTAATATGTTGACCCTCTTTCTCCTCCCCTCCAGCATATAGCTGAGGTCTGTGCAGACAGAGTGGGACCAGAACTTGAGTTTTAAAATTTATTTTCCTAGCTAGCTCCTTTCTCTGCTAATGCCGTATTAAAACAAATTTCTTTTCCTTGAAGTATTTGTGATTCCAACACTACAACTTCACCCCTTAGGTCTTCCTACTGTATACATTAAGTGTTTTGTTTGCTGCCTAGTGACTACTACATGCTGCCTGTTGTGATAAGACAAATCTCTTCAATATTAGCTGTGCAAGTAGACAGAAACGTAAATGCAATGAATGGATCCTGCCGTAAGCTCTGAATCCTTCTGAGTCTTTCAGTACCAACTGAGATGCAGGAAAATGAGCTGAACTCCTTGATAAGCTGTTGGGATGTTGCACCAGAGCAGCTCTGCCAAAGGCAGAGGGGTGGCAAAAGTGTCTCTGAGATTGTTTCAGCAGCATGTGTCACTAGGTGTGCTGTTAACCTGCTCTTGAAGGTATAGTACGAACCTGGGTTTTTAGGTGGATATTCTTGGCATGTGTTAGTATGTTCTTAGCTCTGCTCTTCAGTCATGAGCTGCTTTTGAAAATATCCGTGGACTGAAAAAGGCTTTAATGAAGCTTTGCTTTGCTCCAACTCCAAGCAAATTTCACTTAGTGCTGTGGCAGCATCATCCATGTGTGGACATATAGCTACAAGCAATGCCACAGAGAAATTAGGTCATTCTGAGTGGTGAATGAATACAGCATGCCAAGTATTATGTTTCTAGAGCATACGTATCTGAGGATAATGGTGATCAAGTCTGTACTTCCATGTACAGCTGTAAATGGAGTGCAGCACGACTCTGCTTGAATCCATGGAGAGCATCTCATTTACCTCAAAGGGCTGGAATTTCCCTCAGGCTCAGGCTGAAATCAGAGTATTTCCTTATGATAAAGAGAATATATGTGTTCTGATGAAATGCATTGTGTGTGTGTGTGTCAGTTGGGTAAAGCAGTTGTAAAGTATGCATGCATGTGTACTGAGTTTGAATATGGGAGCTGCAGAATCATAGGGTCTTGTATTTCCCACTTATCTTGTCATGCTTTCTTCTTACTATCCTACTTAAAAATCCACTGAGTGCAGTTTCTAGGTAGCTGGATCATGAAGGGGATTATTGGTGAATTATTCTTCCTTTGAGCAAATAAGCAGTTTCATCTTTAAGTGTGGAGTTCTTTGCTTTTGCTCACAGCAAGTTTCAGTGTGCCCTCCAACTAGTCCTCTTGGATTCAAAGGTTATTCAGACATGGTAAAGGCCATAGGAATTTGACCTCTGTGTAAAGAGGAGTATTTCCTGATAAGCCAGGGAATAGCTGTGAAAGTATTGCAGATCTAGTACCACTGAAAGGGATCTCTGAAAGATCTGTGAATTTACTGTCTGTACTGGTCTACTTCCACTCTGTTTTCACCAGTTTTGTAGTGGAAATGAAACTGGGTAAGTTGGGATATCAGTTATGAGGAAAGTACACACCCATGTATCACTTGGTTCTGCAATAGGAGATTTGTGTTCATCTGTATTAGAGCAGATGAATATGTGAGCAGGAAAGCAAAGACACTAATTGAATAGAGTTTGCATGACAGCATGGATTTGAGATTGAATGTCTCATGGTTTCCTTTCATTTTGCTTTAAAAGTTGTCTTTTTTTTTTTCCCCCTGTTTGTTCCAGTCTATGGTGGCCTTTCTCAAGGATCCAGAAGGTGCTCCACTGTGGGAGGAGGATCCTGAAGCCAAAGATGTTGTGCATGTTGACAGTGAAAAGGTACATTAGCTGAATAGGTGTTCTATGCTTTATAAATATGTTGGCTGATGGGAGTGTGTGTGTTTGTGTTAACTCTTAATAAAGCACCTTTATTTCTTTTCTTTGGAGGGGAAGTTTAAAGCACCCAAACTGTTTTAAGTGACTTGACAAAGTTTGTGGATTGTGGTAACTATAAAGTCTCCTGCTTCCCACCTTCCTTTCCCTACATGTGTTCATGAAAGCATTGTGGATGGTACAGTGGGAGAGACCTCTTTGTCTCAGAAAAATGTAGCAGCTTGTGAGATGCAGTCACTGCAGGATGCAAGTAGGAGGTAAAATGCTGTGCTTAGAGCTGCAGGTTGTCATTAAGCCTTGGGTTCCCTTATGTGCCTAGGGTCATCTCAGGAAGTCTGGAGCAGGAAGGAACAGGATCCAGATATGGAGTGATTTAACCTTGTATTGTAACTGTCTTCTTGGTGTTAAGTTGGAAAGCAGCAAATACGGTGAAACTACCTTAAAATCCCAGTGCTACCACAGAGCTTCCTATTAGATTCTCTTTAATATAACCAGCTTGGTCTTTTGTATTAGTTTGCTAGCCTATAGATTTTTTAAACTTCAATTGATTGGACTCTAGCTGGTATTTCCAAAAGGGCCTTTTCAATTTTCTAGCTTTCATTTTTAATATTAGTAACAGTTGTTTTGACACTGTTTTTGTAGGAAGAGTAATTTATAATGTTCACCCTCTGTATTCTATTGCAAGCCTTCCAAGGGTTGCATTCAATTTGAAAACTTCATCTAGTTTCTCTATCAAGCTAGTACTGAAAAATCTTTTCTCACGGCTTCTTAGAGCTTCAATAAGTTTTCATAGTGTGGAAACTGAACTAGTTTTGCTTATTATTGAGTGTGACTTTTTGAATTAGAGTATGACTTTTTGGATGGGTCAAGGAAGAAAATGTTTCTAGTCAGAGATTGTTCAGTGAGAATAAACCAAGCCATGCAACCTCCACATCTCAACAAGTGTCTGGGATATTTAGCAGATATTCAAATTTATAATAAATTTTGCCATCTTCTTTCAAATTCAAATTGAGCAAGGAGAAGAAACTCCAGTCTTGACTGTTAGGAGATAGGACCCCTCTACCTGCAGATAACTGAGCCTATATTCTATGAATACATACATTAAGTAATTTAAGCTGTAACACAAATAAAAAATGTCTTTGGGTGTAGATCTGTTTTTGTTTTCTTTGTTTCATTCGCTAGGAATTGAGAAGGCTTCTGAAGAAGGAAGACAAACCCCTTCTGATGATGTTCTATGCCCCTTGTAAGTAACTCAGCATGTCCTATCACCTCCCTCTCTTCACTGACAGATTCCGAAGTCTGACTGGAAGCCTCACCTGTGCTTTCACTGATACCATCTTATCTCACTTTGGTCATTCAACTCCTTGTGTTGTTCTGCCTGTTCATCCTCAGTTTTCCCCATAATTGCCCATTGCTTATATCCTAGTTTTGCCTCTTGTGAAGATGATTTTTGCTCAGTGTTCTTTTAAGCAGCTGCTTTCTGTAATTTCTTTACCCATTGTCCTTTCTAGATTTGTGTAGTATAAGACAGAAACACTGTATGCTGCATATATAAGTGTTCATACATCTGTCTGAGAGTGCCTAGACCCCCAGTCTGTATGGAGCTGTAAGTGCAAATGGGTATTGCACAAGCTTCTAACTTCGTGAGCCATAGCATAAGACAACAAGGTGGTTCCACACAAGCAAAAGATCTCTGGAGGAGACCATGGATTAAAAACCCCCGATGTATTTGTTCTTCCCAACTGCAGGCAAAGGGAGTAGTGCAGTGGTCAGGAGCAGGAATATCTCCTACTCTGTCCAGGAGGCACCCTGGGTGTTCCTCTGCACACTGGCAGGAGTAACTTGAGTACAAGTGGTATTTCCTGGAGGGGGCAGGAAGGAAAGAGAAGAGCACATTGGAGTTACTGCATTTCTTTTGTGGCTTTGACCTTATATTGCTGCTATCTTGTCATTGCATTGGCCGCTTGTTCCTTAATTTTGCAGATTTACAGCTTCTTTTTTGTGTTTCCTGGTGACTGGTATGTGAGAGACTTTCCAGCTCTTTAACATAAGATAGTGTTGCACTGGAGTTGTTGCTCATACAGAAAGCAGGGGAGCCATGAGAATGGAATGAACGTGTGACCTGAACTAGAAAAGCCTCCTAGTGATGCCCTGATAGGGAAATTGATGTTGGGCACCACTAGCAATTTGCTGGCTGATTCTATTTAAAACTGTGTCCCATGGCAGCATTATCTGGTGTTTCTCAGTGTATTTTCTCTTGTAATTGCTGCCTGAAATACCATTCTACCTTTTTAGTCTCATCTGATTACTGCCAAGATGGCCAGAGCTGCCCAAGAATTAGTTTAATGCATCACCAAGAGAATGCTTTTTCCCTAAATTAGTTGAGCTCTGTGCCTTCAGACTCTGCAGCAGGATGGCCCTGCATGGCCTGGCATGGTGTGTGGTCCTTCCCAGTTGCTGCTTCCTCCTTAGCACCAGTGGGAGATGATATGCTTGCTCTGCCTGTAAATCGCCCCTTCGGGGGGAGTTCAGCTGCAGAGTGCTTTCACAGTTTACCTGTATCATGAATAATTGTTTTCCACAACTGAGTCTCTTCCTGAAATGTGCCTTATCTCACCCTTCGTTCTCTTTGAACCGTTCCCCCAGAAACCCTCCTCCTTCCAGTTTCTCTTCTTTTGAAGTGGCAAAACACCTGCTATTCTTCAGTGCTGTAATACTTTTGCTACTTTCTAAACTGCTGTGAAGGAAACCTACTTGTAAGTTTTTTGGGTTTTTTTTTTTTTTTCCTCCCCTCTGATTTCACAATTCTTAACTCCCTCATCTTTTATTTAACACGCCAGACCTTCAGACTTGGTTCTTGTCCAATTTTTCTCTTCTTACTCCTGTTACTGGAGACAGAATACATCCAGCAGTTGCATTAAAATACTGACTTAGGGCACTTGAAGTTACTGGTTACGTACAGGTGTTACCTTTCATAACTGGGAGCAGCAAATCAAGGCTGGTCACTAAAGGAAATTTGATTTTTCTTTCCTTGTAAGGGGTGACTCAGGGAGGTCTTTGGCATGAGAGGACATCAGAGGCATTGTTTGTGAAGCTACAGTGAAGACAGCTGCATTATTTCTCTGCTTTGTTGGAAGCAGGGGCTTTAGATTCATTGTGGCAGAGTCATAGGAAATGGGCTCTTTCATTATGTACCAGTGCATAATGAGGGAGATGAAAGTGGCTGCAAACTTAAATGTAATTTCTTTAATATTTCAGGAATGCTTGGTCCGGGTGGACCGACTCGGAGCAAAGGCACACTTCCCTTAGAAGATAGTGCCTGCCATTTGCAGACCAATCACTGTACTTTTGGACCTATATTATAAAGTCAGACAGCACTAAATATGAAAAATTAGGTATACTTGTAGGCATTCAGATTTATTTGTAGTTAACTCTGTCAAGGATGACTCCTCCAGGATACAGTCTGGATTTGACAATAAAAAGGAGCTGTTTGTAACATAATGGAAAGCAGCGCTTTAAAAATGAAGGTGTTAGCTAATGGAAAAACTAATATGTGCTTAATTAAACACCCCTTTTGAGGCAAAATGCAAGAGGAAAGAGCAGAAGAAAAATAGTTTTTTGAGGTTGCCATTTTATGTCTGTATAGGGATAGATGTGGCTTGACAGTGTCCTGAACACAAATGTGTGGCTAAGATTGTGCTGGAGTGTGTTTGGGAGCAGTGAGTTTGAGGCAGCAGCAGAGCAGGGAACAGGACACTAGAGGTGCTGGCTGGAGGAGGCTGTTATGTGCCTGTGCTCCAGAAGGAAGTCCATGGAGCTGTAAGGGGTTGAAGAGGGGTATTGATAACTGGGGGAGTTTGGAGCCTGAGGCTGTTGAAGAGTGAAGAAATGGAGGATCCAGAAGATGGTGTTAACAACTTCTATCTTTTGATATCTATCCGGTGGTTTGGATGAAGCTGCAAGACCTCAGTGGGTCTCAAATGTGGTCAGTGCCCACTAAGAAGTCATCATTTGGACCATCACTAATTTAAAAACCTCACTGGCAATTTGAGCTGAGAGATAAAAAGTGGAAAGACCACAGAACAAAAGTTCTCTTTCCTCTGATTGAAGGATGTTCATCCCAGGCGTGCTGATGTGATCCTAAACCAGTGGCTGTAAAATCTGTTCCTTCTTTCTGGAAGATATTTTCAAAACTCTTGTCTCTTCACTGGAACAAAAAGGTTGACTACTCTCCCATGGTGGGCCCAGCCCAAGAGTTTTCACAATAAGTGTCCAGAGTGCTTGGCTGTAGCTTCCTTTCTTACATGCTGTCAGTACTCCTGCCCTTTTCCATGTGCATGCACGTATTTTACTTGGCAGGGGTGAAACCTGCTGCTTAAAAAGTGATTTACTGCTAATCATCTTAGTACTCCAGAGCATCATCAAACAGCTCTTAGCATGCTCCACCTATACCTTTGTAGTCTTCCTCACTTGGCATTTGTCTTTTCCTCAGCACATAAAGTCACTGTATATAACAAGGGCTGTTGCTTCTTCTGAGCTATGTCCTCCAATTAATAGAGCACTGTTTAACTTTTGATGTCTGTTAAATGTGTTTAGGAAATGCTTCTCAAATTAATTTAAAAAACTTATTAAGCTGGGATCAAACTGAAGTACCTCTCCGTGTCCCTTAAAGACCAGAAATTCACAGAGCTTTTTATTTGAGTTCACAGGCATGAGACATCTTCCACTGACTTTTGATATGTGAGTTTCATCTCTGTTCCCCTCTGGGCTCAGCTCAGAGCCCAAGGAATATAAGATGGATGGTGCTATTCTTTCCAAAACTGGGATAAAAAATGAGTACAACAGTGAATAGTATGAAAAACATGCAAAAATAGTGCCGTGTACAAGAAGTAACATTCTTAGAAACTGATAATCTAATAATTATTTAGTGAAACACAAAGAGTTTTGTGTTGTGGTTTGTTTTTTTTTTTGTAAAACCAGTATGCTTTGGAACATGGATCCTATAGAACAGGCTGAAAGGAATTGTTGGCATGTTACTTATACAACTTCTTTTTTATCAGGGTGTGGTGTTTGTAAGAGAATGATGCCATCTTATCAGCAGGCAGCCACGGAACTGAAGGGTAAATATGTAAGTGAGAAGATTTGCATGAAATCTAAAAAATCCTTTTAACACCTTACCTTTTTTTTTTTTGTATTTAAATCCACAAATATTTATCGAAGTGGGGAATTTTTAAGCAAGTTGAAACAAAATAGAAATGAATACTGTGTTTCAGATACCTTCAGCCTTCTCTCTCTTGATTTTTGTTCTTTCTAGAAGTTTGAAGAATGAGGTGTTAACTCACTTGCCCTTTAGATCCAGTGTATTCTTGCCATGGAAAAACAGGCTCTGACACTATTAGGTTTCTGTTTAGCTTTTAATTTGTGAGTTTTGTAATCCTTTTGAGCTCATTTTGGTAAAGCTAAAGAAGGTTTGTCATGATGGGTTTGATCAGCTTTTACACCTGATGTTTCATAGCAGTGTCAGGGATGACTGCCCTTACAGTAGTAATTAATCCACTTTTTTAGTGGAGAATCTGAGTGTTGTGGGAGGGGGATTTACCTACATTAGCTACTGATCTTCCTCCAAGCCACTAAGCATAAGCATTAATAAAATCTTACAGTTTTACTATAGCTCTGTCAGCAAAGTTACCATCCATACTGGATTGAAATGAAAGTAAGTTTTGACTGTATAAAATCTATCAACAGCAGCCACAATGATTTAGTTACCTGTTTGGACTAATAAGGTCTGTTCTCTCTGAGCAAGTCAAAGGCACTTCTCTAGTCAAACTTTAATAATGTGCTTAATATCTAATTTATATGATACCAATAATACGTAAGTAACAAAAGAATAGGCTTGTTTTGTTATGGTTCTAGCTGGATTTGGTCTGATGCAACCTGTTGGATCATTCACTGTTGAGTTTACAACTTTCCTTGGGAGAGGTGGCATGTGATGAGGAAAAGATGAAGCACTGTGGGTCTGGCATTACTAGGGCATCTCTGGCCATTGCCGCTCATAAGCACCGTGTGCTGTCACATTCCCCCACGTTCTCCCACCTAGTTGTATTTCAGAAGTGTTGCCTCTAAATTATTGTTTGCTTAGGGCTGAAATGAGTGGGAGTTGTTCACATCAATTTAGGAAATAAATAAATACACAGTGAAATTGTAACAGATTATCTGAAATGGCCAGGAATGCCCATTTTATACTTAAAAATATTTATAAATAAAAACCAGATATATAAACAAAAGGTTTATTTATTTATGTTGTACCTTTATCAAGGTACAATCCTTGAAGATATTTTCAAGAGAGTTTTTGTCTAGCAAGGCAGCACTCTAATGCCATGTCTCCTCGGTGGAGTGTGTGCTGCTCTCTTTGGGAAGGCGTTCCTGTCTGGGACAGCTGGTACGTGGTAAGATGGGGGGGAAGAAGGAATTAGGAGCACTGGAACATTAGGGGAAGGAATTAGGAGCAACTGGAACACAGCCCAGAGAGTTTGTAGAGTCACCTTCTCTAGAGGTTTTCAAAACCCGTCTGGACGTGTTCCTGTGTGACATGCCCTAGGTGATCCTGCTTTGGCAGGGAGGTTGGACTCGATCTCCAGAGGTCCCTTCCAACCCCTACCATTCTATGATTATGTGACCTACAGAGGGTAATGCCAGAGCCAAGGCATGCTGCAGAGCACTATGTTCTCCTACGCTTTTCCCTTCCTTTCCATGTGCAGCTTGTTTTATTAAATTCAGACTGGAGAATTTAAACTCCAAATCTATTCCAGTTTGATTATTTCTTTCCTCACTTTTTCTGTAGATCCAGGCTAATCCTTCACAGCTGAGTGACAGGGCTGTGGTACAGCGCTGAGACTGGCAGTGCCTTTGCTTGATGCAGCTCAGGTCAGGGGTGCTTTTTGAATCAGAGTGTTTTTAGTGCAGGATCAATTCAGAGAAAAGCCCAGTTATGCCACTGCCACCCATGTCTTTCACAAACTTCTGTCTGTTCACGTAAATTTGACCTTGTTAGCTTCCTGAGTGGGATGCGTATGCAGTTTGCCCTTTCTAAAGTTAAGAAGAATACAGCACAGTTAAATTATCCATGGGATACCTTAGAGTGATGTTGACCTCCAAATTAGACTTTCCAGTAAAGTTTATGGTCGGTTCGAATGAACAGAAGGTTTGGCCTTTTAGTCCGACCTGTCATTAGCTGTCAGGATGTGCCAGGCTCCAAAGTGATTATTGCTGTGATATAGCAGGAAAATGAAGTGCAGTATGGCCTATTTAGTAGGTCATAAAAATGAAAAGGTGAACTGCACCTGTCCCTGGTTGCTTTGTTCTCTTGGGTCTGGTTGTTTCTTGTCCCAGTACTGTTGCTGAGAGGAAGGCAGGGTGGCATGTTCAGCATTACATTTGATTTGGATCTTGCAATTCCATTACATCCAATGCAAAAGAAAAAAAGCAGCTCCGAATCAGAAGAGGATGGCTTGTTTTATCCTTGGCAGAAGAGACTCCCATGGTTTGTGGGTAGGCTGGGCTCTGGCGAGTGCCTCTCATTGATGTACTGTGGTTCCAGTACAGGGAGGAACTCATGGTCAGCAGAGCGCTTCATAATCTCCTTAGTGCCCATAGACTTCCTGAGTGTGCTGGGGTTTTTTTTTTGTTTGTTTGGGGTTTGGTTTGGGGGGTTTTTTGAGGTTTTTCGGATTTTTTTTATAAAAATGTGAGACTTCTGAAGCGTAAAGTTCCTTCAGCTATTTCTGGTATCAAATAAAGGAAGCTTTTGTTTAATCTGATCATTAAATTTGGCTCTGAGAAGGCTTTAAGTGGCAGTATAAGGTACCAATTTTGGAGCAATCCCATCAAGAAAACTGTGAAGCAAGGGACGGGTCACAGTAGAACAGGAATGGTCAGAAGCCCAGAAGACATGGCCAGCTAGGAAAGTGTCATGGGTTAGTGCTGGGCTGGCCACTAGATGAGTAACAGACACACTCTATTAACCCCTCACCCTTCTGAAAGGAGAGGAGAAAGGGCATAAAGGAGAGAAGAAAGGGCATAAGGGAGAGACTGTCTGAAAAAATACGCCATTAACTTCAGAAAGTGCAGTTAGTTAGAAGAGACTTAGCTGAAAAGTAAAATCACTATGCAGAATTCTGTTCTAAATCAAGCTAGGACAGGAGGCTCAGAGTTGGTTTAGATTGTAGATAGCTTGGTGGAGAGCAGGTAAGTGTTGAAATATGTCAAATGTCACTGCAGAGGTGCAAGGAGTAAACTGATCTTTGTGTCTGTTGTGGCTATTACAAGAGGTAATGGACTTAAATTGAAGTCAGGGTCATTCAGTCATTTGCTAAAAGCAAATTAGCTAAACATCTGGCAGGATCAGCTTAGGTACAGAGGGAGGATCCTGACTTTGGGTAGTAGGTGTATTTTGATGGTCCCCGAGAGCCTGATATTACATAATTCTGTGATTATAGGCCAGCTAAAGCTGTTACTTCTGTCATTAAAAATGAATCCCACAGTAATAGGCTTTTTGCTAATTATGCTTCATATGATGTATGAACACCAGAATGAATCCAAATTATTGAGGTGTATCAATCACTGCAGGGTGACGGTGAAACACTGTGGACATGGTGAAATTGTAACAGATTATCTGAAATGGCTGGGAATGCCCATTGAAGACTTAGGAAATCCTCTGAAAGTTCAGGGCAAGTGTGAAATCTGTTAGACTGGTATTTATGAGGGAATTAGTTAATGAACCTGGTTCTCACTTTGTCAGCCAACCGCTGTCTTGATCCTACTGCATTTACCTACCTTCAAGTGGTGATTTAGAGTACAGGATAAGGGGAGAACAGAGATGTAGAAGATCTCATACGAATTAAGTCAGTGTGGTTGATGGAACTACAAGGAAAATTCAAAGTAAGAGACTTTGCCTGCCAGTATAAACCTTGTTTCTGTACTCTTCTCGGTTAGCTTACCTTTATGCTTTCTCAGGATAGCGGAGGGAAAACAAAGTATCTTTTTGTGACTTTCCAGCATGTTCTTAGAAAAGGTTGACCTTCAAATGAAGATTTTCTGCTTTAAGATTTATTTCACGCTGGCTCTGAGCACATTTGGTTGGTCTGTGCAGTTTGCTGCTGTCAGGAACCTGGTATTAAATTCTGATACGATATTTCATCTGGAAGGAGAAAATCCTGGTTTTGGAGGGGGAAGGAGGAGGGGTTTGAATCAAGACCCTGCTGCTAAAATGATTTAAGCCATTAAACTAAGTTAATCATGAGGTGGTATCACAGCAACTTGATGGTTGAAGGTATGACAGCAGAACGACCTCTGTGAAGCCCACACCCACAGAAACTCAGAATCAGTCCCGTCTTCAAATTTTCGGGTCAGAAATTTTTGGAAGACAAGTGGAGAGGACAAAGGCTAAGTCACAGGAACCCTGAGCCTGAAGCATGGGCTGAAGGGCTCTTGAGGTGGAGGATGGCTGGGGTAGAGAGAAGGGAAGGAAAGGCCTTTTGTTTCACTTGCTAATCTGAAAAGCTACTATGCTTCTGTGCCCCTCTTTTGATATCTGTAGAACAAGGTTAATTCTTAACTCTAAGTACACCCTACCAGTCAGGTAAGCTAATATATTTAAAGCATATAAACTCTGTATGGTATTTCCTGGGCTCACGGAAATAGTGCGCATTTTACTTTCACATCAAAATAATTCTGATTTCCCCTTGCCATTCAGTAAGTGAATTTTTGAACTGGGATAGTGCAAGTGTTTTGTTGGTTAGAGCTTCTGGACATTAGCTGAGATGGAAGTCCATTGCTGGAGTGGAAACTAAGGAGGTGAGGGTGGAACTTCTTGGGTCCTAGCTGATGTTTGGATGTGAATTAAGCCATGTACTTGCAGAGGGGAAAAAAAAAAAACAAAACAAACTAGTTAGGCTTGTAGCTCAAAATCTAAATATGCAAAGAAGAGCACAAGTAGTGTGACTGAGAGAATTCCCTTTAGGTATTTGTGTTACTGGGTGACTAAAAAGAAACGGAGATGTTTCCAGAGCAGGGAGGAGGTGACAAGCTGATTGGTGTGTGTTGTCTGTGAACTACACTCAAATATTGCTCTGTCTCCCTTTGCACAAAATCAAAAAAACTTTGCTGCCTTTTGCAGAGATCCCCTTGGTTTACAGCAATATGAATGAAATCAGAATCTGCCCAGAGATTAGGTTTTTTACTTAACTCTTTAAAGAAATTGTAATGTGCCTGCTGTATTGTAAGAATGAATACAATTATGCTCTGTTTTTTCAGGTTCTTGCAGGGATGAATGTTTACTCTGCTGAGTTTGAAAGGATAAAGGAAGAATACAATGTCCGGGGATATCCTACAATCTGCTATTTTGAGTCAGTTATGTTTTGCTACTACTTCAGAAATCATACATTCAACTATAATTGCATCTTCTTATCTTCCAGGGCAAGAACTAAGCCTTGTTTTGTTGCTTTAACAGGAAAGGAAAGTTCCTGTTCCACTTTGAGAATTACGGTGCTACTGCGGCAGATATAGCAGAGTGGCTGAAAAAGTAAGGCATTGAACTTCATGCACTCCCACCTTTTATGTACTCTTCATTATTTACAGAATGTAATGGTTTAGGAACAGCCATCGCTCCCTCATTCCCTCCGCTCAGAAGAGCAAACAAAACTACCCCGCTGAGATTGGCTAAACTAGTACAGAGAGATTGCCTAGTGTTTGGTTTTTAGCATGCATGCCTTGCCTTTCACAGTTGTTTCGTCTGTAATAGCAGACTGTCTATGGACCAGAACTCAGCTTTCTTAAAAATGTGAACTTAAAATTTCCAGTGATCTCGAGTACCTGAATTTACTACCTCGCAAAAGATCTGGCTTGTGTTGTTGTATTAAAAATGTATGCCAAGTGCGCAGTTCTCCTGGGTTCTTCAGCCTTTAGCTGGAGCTTTTAAAGTGTCGTGCAGAGACAGGCTAGAGATCAAGGCACCCCGGGTTGCTAGTCATGGTTACAAAGTCTGTGTTTCCTGTCATGACATGAAGTGGCATTGAAAGAACCTTATTCTACCTAGAGAGCTATTTGCAGTCATAAATATTTTGGGGTCTGAATGAGTATATAGGACTAGCTGTTGAGAGAGACAGAAAATGTGTGTGTCTAGTTGGTCTTCAGCTGGTGCAAATCAGCACGTTGTCAGTGAAGCTGATAGAGCAGCTGGGGAGAGCTGAGAGAGTCTGGTGATGGAGAAATACTGTTAGCAGTTAGCTCTGGCTCTTGGGCATTATGTCATCTTTGTAACCCTCCCTTGTTTGCTGCGGCCAGGGAAAGAATCTTGAAATGAAGCTAATAAAAGGAAACAAATGGATGGGAAGGAACGGACAGTTTGAAAATCTTGTGATACTATGGCTTAGAAAGATTGGCTCAGAACAAATGTGTTTTACCACACCACTGGGGCTACGCTGGGGACATGCATACGATTGCAGGTAGCCCAGGGTCTTCAGCAGTGGTAGGCTAGGTGCTTCAGGATTGGGAACTCACGAATGAAGTGACAGCAGTGCTTCTGTTAGCCTCAGGAGGTACAAACATTGCAGGCAAGCACTGCCCAGTGGATCAAAGAGAAGGAATTTAGCCATAGTCTTTAAGCCTCATTTAGTCCATTAAGCCTTTGAATATGAATGATCAAGATGGCAACTACAGCAGTGCTGGGGAGATGATCAGCCCTTGGAGCAAGGATATGACTTCATCACCTGCACTTTATTATGCTTTTCAGGTTTGCAAGGATGTGGTTATCTCTTGGCTACCACATGTGAAACATTAGATGTTTGGGGTGGGTTTTTTTCCCCCCTGTCTGCCCACGTAATATCCAGATAATCCCTGTAATAAGCAGTGCCTTTCTATCAGTGCTGTGACAGCAAGTGAACACAGCTACTGGAGGCAAAGCAGAACAGCTGCAAGCTCTTTCCAATGATAATCTCTGCTAACAAGCCACTGTGGGCTTTGGCTGATATTTCAGCAGTTCAGAGCTGAAGACAGCTGTTTGTCCTTACTTAGTGTTAGTGCATGATAGTTACCTTCCCAAAAGATGATCTGAGCAGTAGCCTTCTTGCCCCTCTTTTGTATAAGTACAACTTTTAAGGAAACCACATTGAGAAATTACGCATGGTTAAATTTTGCCAGTAATTGATGTTACAATTAAAACCATACATGGGATAAGTCTGCTACGTGCATAACTTTATATTACTCTGAAGAATCTGCAGAACAAGTAGTCCAATGGTATAGCAAGGGCTTTATGAAAGGCAAAGAGTGTAATTAGATAGCTGTAGGGTGTACAGGCTACATTTCAGAATAGTATGATATTAAAATTGTGTCAGGAAGTGGCTCTGATGCGAGACGTTGCCCTGCAGAGCAGGGGCAGGGCAGTGCCAGGGTGTACATGGCAGCCCATGGCGAGGAAAGCCAGTGCATTCTTATGCTATGCATGCACGTGCTGTCATCTTAGATTCTCAAAAGAGAATCCAGCAGACATTGAGCCATACGAAATGACCTATTTTTTTGTGGACACTAGGTACACACTGCAGAAAAGCAACTGTTTTACCTTTCCCTCTTATCTGTTTTTTCTCTAAATGTTACTGATAAAGTGCTGAAAGTGGTTGACCTATGCTAATTTTTTTGGCAGGGAATGATACAACTTAATGAGGGTTAGAATTATCTAAATGATTGAATGGAAACGTTTTCCACATTCTTTCCTCTCAGAATAAGAGTTGCTAGTTCGGAGGGCTCCAACACCTTTTTTACTACATATTGAATGTGCTTCTTTTTTATGCTGAAGTGTGCTAATGCATCAGTCTTACAGATGCTTAACCTCTCTTATCTTCCTAATAGGCACTGGCTACTATCTTACAGAGTTTCAGATTTTTCATGAGGCAATGGAGAGAAATCATCATACAGTCTTACTCCAACACACTGCAGTATTAACACAAGAGATGCTATCTTGCACATACCACTATTATTTTTCTTTTTCTTCCTGTTTTTTTGAATCTGATACACAGCTGTATCAGCCTGGATGGTAGGCAAGCCAGACAACTTCTTACTACCTTCAATAGCTGCTTAGCTTGTCTTGCTGGTTTTATGGACTCTTCTCAGGTCTTTCCTTAGCACCAGCTATTTAATTAAATCAAGGACTTCTTCTCTGTTCTTAATTGAATTAGCTCTTGATAACACTTCCAGAGTTCTGACATCCTATTTTTGGTTTTCAGGCAGTTGGATATGCCTTGTCTCAGTTGTAAATGACATTTTAGATTTTGCTTGTTGCTTCCTCCAGGCCTTGAGGTGCTTCTTACCGACTCTGGTGTAGGCTTATTAGCATGCACAGCATTTTAAATTGGGCCATTTGAATAAACATCCTGTGCCCTGTTTTACTAATTCCCTACTGAAATAGGTCATGCCAGGCCCTGCTAAACACAGTGTTCTTGCCAGTGCTTGGTAGGCACTGTGTCCATGTTCATCATGCGCTGCCTACTCAACCCAGCTCCCCTCACAAGTTCATTAAGTGTCACAGTGTTTTCTGTAAAGCCTTCACTCTGCCAGGATGCCTGCAGATTATTGCTTGCTTACAGGCTTGGCAGCAAGCAAACTGGTTATCTGCTGAGTTTTAGGAGAGTAAACTCTTGTGGATGGGGACACCTGCCTCTTTTTCTCTCTCGGCTGCTTGGCCACGTGTAGCTCCAATCTTTGCCTTAATGTTTTGGGTTGGTTTTTTTTTTCTTGGTTCATTTATCATATAGGCAGCAGCAGAGGTGTGCATCACAGTTTTGCATGGTTTGCTTAATATTCTTGGATCATACCCATTGCTTATATCAACGGAATTTGCTATCTGAATCTCTGTATCTCTTTACTGCTTTTTTTATCAAACTAGGCTTTTAGCCTAGAAATGCGCAAGGCGGGATAAATGAGTTATCATCCATTTGCCATTCCTTGTTCCAGGCAGCTAACATAATACATTTTAATCAAAAATAGTAAATCTGCTTTCACCAGAGGTGGGGGGGGTCACATCCAGCCCTGTACTTTGCCAAAGAATTTGGGGAATTTTGGGGGGTATTTGGAACTCATTGCTACAACTGGCAAGGATAAAATAGCTTCAAAGTCTGGCTCTAAATGTTCGTGTGTTTGGGTGTCCTTTGTGTGAACACTGCTTTAATAAATAAAATGTGAATTAGCATAGTTTAGTTCCCATCTGCTAAATTCTCTTTTTAATGTACATTAATAAAAGCCAAGAACAGTTGTTTAGCTGGACGATGAGCACTGAACTGGTTCAGTGGAGCTTGGGTTCAGTTTCTAGATTTGCCACTGTATCTTTGAGCAGTCTTAGGCTCTAATCCATCCAAGATGGTTAAACTCATGTGCAGTCGTGGTGAAGTCGGCAGAACACGTCGCTTACCTTTTAGGTTAAGCATGCAGTTGAGTAGCTTTGCTGAATTAGTCCTACAAGACCACTGCTGAGTGAGGGCATAACAGTGCTTCTCCAGGTCACAGGGTTGTTGAGGGTAAAACCATATGTTCCTGGGGAAGCGGTCTGCACAGCTAGCTTATGGTCCCAGCCTCCTTTCCCTGTCAGCCCTAATCATGCTGTCAGTATTCTAGTTAGATTGGCTGTTTCTGCTCACTACTTTTTTCTTTCATTTGCAATGGTTCCTGTGAACTATAAAGCATAGATGCTCTGAGGAAGGGAGCATCCTGCTGAGGAGGGTAAAAGAGGAAAAGAAAATGAATCTGATTTCTATAATGTAGTAACTAAGTGGTCTGGTTATCTCCCCTCTCCATCCTCTTCCATTGCTGATCTGTCCTCGTGAGATTCTTGTGGATTTTTTTCATTCCTTTTCCAGTTTTATCTGAGTTTCAGTGCTTATGGAATGATGAAAGCTGTTCAGTAGGGTTAATGTGTCATTTGTATATGGACAGTTGCACAAAGTGGTTTCTTGCAGTCCAGCTTGCCAAAATGACTGTATAGTACCAGAGAGCTGCTTTTAAGCTGTGTCTGTTTGTCTTGTAGCCCACAGGCACCTCAGCCACAGGCTCCAGAGACTCCCTGGGCAGATGAAGAAAATGTAGTTTATCACCTGACTGATGAGGACTTCGACAAGTTTATGAAAGATCATTCATCCGTGCTAGTGATGTTCCATGCACCATGTGAGTTTGTCTTCTCTCTGTTCTGTACCTTGAGCCATATGTTTGCTATCAAAACCAATGATGGTTTTCTGTGGAAGTTTTAGAGCTGTGAACTATTAAGTCCAGGCTTTTCTTGTCTGTGATGATTGTTAAATACACAAAGTATGAAGTGTTTGTGAACTTCACTCACTTCAAGTTTAGGACAGAGATGTCCTGCTTGAAGTGACACTTTGTAGGCTGAGTCAAAACATCACGAACTGTGTAATGACGCTTGAATAGCCCAAGGAATCATCCTTTTACGGCACGATTTCCTGTTTTCAGCTTGTCTTCTGTGTTTGCATTCAAAGCAGAGCTCTGATTGATTGAGCAACTCAACTTGAGAACCGTGAGCATTTTGAGCATTTTTTCACTCTTCTGCACAGTTTGTTATCTGGCGATGTAAGGGGTGATGGTCATGATATATTGTGCTGAAATATGCCAGAACAGGTCTTGATCTAAGGTCAGAAAGTCCCCAGGACTTTTGAAGACTAATGCAGAGCTGGTATGATTCTACTTACTGTTCAGCTGAGAATGCATTGGGCTGATTCTTTTTCATGACTTGAGATTTTAGCTTGAGCAATAAAATGCGGTGAGTAGCCTTTAGAAGGCTGTTCCAGCCATGTTGTCCTCCTTTGCTCTGGTAGGTAGAAGAGTGTGTTAATCCATTTTGTTCACTTAGGATAAAAATTGTTTCAGCTGTGTAGCTGCCTCTACCAATTCTTTGTCTGCAGTGGAAGGTTCTGGCTCAAATCTGCTATGCTGGGTGATGCATAGCTTCTGTCTCCTCTTACTGCTGCACTGGCAGTTGAACTTGGGTGAGATGTTCATTTTCATGGGCATAGATTTGAAGGTTAGGGCTCTGGAGGCAGGCTGTGTGCTCACAGTTGAACGATGGAGGATCTTGGCACAGAGGCTGAAATCCTTCTTCCTTTGAAATCAGTAGGAGTTAGCTCCAAAATGTGTGTCTCTCTCTCTTTTTTTTTTTTTTTTTTTTTAAGGTATGTTCATAAGACTCATTTGAGAAACATACCATAATGAATTTCCTTTGCCCAATGAAATGTCTAGGGATTTGGTCCACTGAAGCAGGTTACTGCCTGCTGTTTTGTTGCTGTGTTCCCTCTATTATTTGTGCTAGTGAATATGGGACTGGAGATTAACACCTGGTCTGAAAACTAAAACACAAGTAGCAGAACTGATAAAGCCTGGTTATCCTTCATTACCCAAATCCTTCCTTCCCTGGATTTCCATGCACCCCATTGTGCAAGCGACAGCATGGGCTGCTGCTCCTCAGGAGCTGTATGCTTGCTGGTTTGGCTGATCAACTGCTGCCCAACAGAAATGTAACTGCTGAATTTTCCTCCTTTTCATCTCTGTGCACGCTGGCTTGGAATAAGCGTTCTCTCTAGCATGGGATTTCTGTATATTTACAGAGGTTTAGTCATATTTAAAAGCTTTCCCCTTTTTTTTGAGTTTGTAAATGGGCAAAGGAGTCCAGTTATGTGTTTTGGAAGGAGGAAGAGAGGGAAGAAATTTCTGTCTGGCCCTGCAAACATTATTCCTTTAGGAAGTCAGACTAACAGTAAGACGAATACACACAACTACAATCAAATTTTGTAGTAAATTCAAGTTAGTTATAAATCTGAACAGAGCTCTGTTCAGTTTGTAGGTGTTGGGGTTTTTTGTTTTGTTTTCTGAAACAAATGATACAATACTGGGAGTTAATAATACAGTGACACTCCATGACCTGTTGGAGAGGAGCAGCGCTTCCAGGGAGGCACGTTTTGTACTGAGGGGCATTCTGTGCTCAGGTACAGAGGTACTTTGGCAAGTGCTGTTTTAAAAGTAAATCAAATGCCTGAATCAGGCTGTTGCAATCTCCTGATCCTCAGAGTTGGGAAAAGAATGTTCCTTGCTAGAACACCACCATTTTAAAGGCAACGTGAATGTTTGGGGCATTTTCTTTGCATTCAGGTGGTAGCGGTATGCCTGTGTGCAGGATCCAGTCTGTACATGTGTAAAAGATCTGTGTTTGTGAGAATCCTCTCTGGGCATCCTCAACAAAGAGTGTAAGGCTTGCAAACTAATTAACAACAGACAACTATCATAAACAGTTATCTCCATGATTAAAGGATCTTCTCCTAGCACTTCTGAAATGTGCTAATGGAGTCACACTATGACTTACGAATATTAGGAGATAAATTACTCCAGTAAAAGAAGCAGTAAAAATGTAGGACATCTTACTTGTTTTAACCTTGGTAGCTTAGGATGGAAAAAATTTTTCTAAAAATGATGTATTAATAAAAAAAAAAGAAAAAAAAATGTTGAAACAGATGTACAAAATAAGCCCAGAATGCAGGATATACTTCTCTGTAACTAAGAATAAGTAAGTGGATTTCAACACTGGCCTGGAATTAGCAAGTACTTAAAACCCTGTGTCACCATGCAGCTTACGTGTGACTTGGAGTTTTTATAACATACTATCAATCTTGTGTTCGTGCTAAGTTCATTTACTAGAGGGAGAATTATTTCAGTGATGCTTTAACTGCAGAGTCAGGTGGCCAATGCATTAATAGTGTGTAGTAGTAAAAGATGTGTGGGAAATTCAGAGCCTTTTATTCCCCCCCCACCCCAATGTGCTGAAGATACAGCTGAACCAAATGCATCCCTAGTAAATACCTGTGAACTGCAGAATGGGGCACTGTGATGAATTTGGCCAGTTTGGTCTCTGTGCCTGTGGCTGCTAATGATCATCCCTGAGGACCACAGTATAATTATTGCCCATCAGTTGCACTTACTGGACCAATTAAAGTCATCACAGTGTTTTGTGTGACGTGCAGCCTGGCATAACCAGGTTCAACTAGAGCAGCTACGTGTGATTCAGAGACATCAGGAGGGTCTGCAGCATGCAACTAATCTCGCTATCAGAGACCTTCTACCTTTTCTGCAATACTTTAGCACAACCATTAAACAGAAGATGTGCTGCTTTGAGTTACTGCTGGGCTGGGGAAATGTGAGTGGGGGTGGGCAGGATGAGTTCATCCTGCTTTTGTTCTGCAGGTGACTAGGGACATGAAGCAGGATTTTTAACCTTCTGAAACTCATTTGAACATCCTCTTAAAGGATTTACAGCAGACCTGCATATTTAACACAGGTAAAGAGAGACCCAACCTGTCAGGGGTCTGAAGGCCCTCTCCCTCCCCAGCCACCTGTGAGGGGGGTGTGGTGGTGTGCTTGTTATTCAAGCATTTTGCTGAATATTTATAATTGTTGATGGCAAGCATTGGGTTATCTCAGATGTATCCAGACCGAAGTCTTGCAGATGTCTGAAGTGTTTTTTTCTACGTGTTGCTGTTGTACCCAAAACCTTCAGTTATGAACTGAAATCTCCTGCAAAAGAGCAAACAAATGGCCCTTTGCCCCAAAGGATTTGGAGTTTTTGCTTGTATTGATCATATTTGCTAACATGAAATAGCACAGTTGTATTAGTAGGCCTGTTTCTGAGTGTGTAACTAAAGGTGTATTGCACCAACCAAAGCTATCGCTGTACAATAGCATGAAGTCACCTGTACCTCCTGTGATAGTCTTCTGAGAATAAAGATTCCATATCTGCATATACTTCTTGATATCTGTGCCTACAGCCAATCATATTATTTAGATGCCCAAGATGACAACTGGGTTCTGAATGTCTCAGATATGGTTTATGCTGTCAATCAAGTGGTGTTAAATGCTTTAGTGACATGGGAACTCACTGGGACTTAAAATGATCCTGAGTCACTTGAGCACAGAAAAGGCCTGTTTGTGTTTTCAGCTTCCCCATCAAACTGTTTGCAGAGTCAAATACAGTTTTACAAATATATTTTGTCAAAAATGTTTGCCAAATTAGTGTGGGTTCCTGCATTTCTGGCTTTACTTTGTCAAAAGAATGAAAACCCCATGAATTTCCCTTTCTACATTTTCGCAGCATTTTTCTCCAAAGAAAATCTGTCTCTTGTATGAAATAAAACTAACCAAGTCACTGATAAGTCAATTCAGATGCTACTGAAAGGTGTTTAAAGTCTAGGATTGAAATTAAATTCAGAAATGTTGTCTAAAAGTGTCTGTTTTTCATGCACAGGAGCTACTTTCCATTAGGTTTTGTTAACAGAAATGGCATCACTAACACCTGTTCTTGCAGAATAATGTCCTGCCACCACCATGAGCTGTAGCCTCCCATGTAAATTCAGCAAGCACAGATCTGAGTAGTCTCTGATGATAGTTAGTGGTGGTTGTCAGTCACCTCTGATGGTTGCTTGGGGTTACTTTTCCCTCCCTCTCATAACCCATCAACCACAGCAAAGTCCACGGTCCAGTGCTGATGCCAGAGGTGACAGAGGGTAGAAAGGTACTTTGACTGTACTGTGAGTGTGCATCTGCTTTTTAAAGGATTAAACTATTAAAATCTTTCTCCTTCAGCCTTTCTTTCTCGTACACGAGCTTAAATTTATGTTAAACCTGTCTTCTTCCCAGCCCTCTTCATAGATCTTCTTCAGAGACTTTATATAAGCTGTAGTTGTAGGATTTAAGATATTGACAGTTTTTCTAACCTGTAGTGGGACACTGGAGCCATCAGGGTTTTCCCCTTTTGATAAGGAGGGAAGACAAGAAAAATGCAACTTCCCCCACCCCCTTAATTTGTTCCTGGAAACTGTTTTGAAGACGTAGCCCTGATACACCTTTTATTGCTCCCCTCCTAATGGAAGGGAGGGCAAAATACATCTTGTTATGATAAAATGCGCTACGGTTTTGATGTGTTGTTGAAATGTCTGTGAAAATCTGTTCCTGTCCATGGATATTTTTCTTTCCCTTTACAAACCAACCTGATAAATTACACAGATAGTGTTTCCCAAAGCCAACTATTCAGCTGTGCAAGTTTTTAATTGCACGGAGAGCTGTTTTATCAATTTAGCTTTGAAAAAATGCTTTTCACACACTTCAATCTTTCACTCCTCCTCCTGCTGCATTAAAAACCAAGGTTTTAAGCCACTTTGTAGAGGCATTAAGAATGCCAACCAATTAGCCCAGTACAAGGTGAAGGCTTCCAGCTTCTAACCAAGCAGCAGACTTGGATCTCTCCCTGCCAGCACACCATCATTGCTTTCAGCTGACTTGGTTTTGTTTGGTACTACTCCACCTGGTGAGATTAGGATGTAGGAATCCATTGCTCACTTTAAAGTAAACCCAAAATGTGTGCACAAAATCAAATCCATTTTTTTTTTCAAGCTGGGTTTTACAAATGTAAATAAATCAGTTTCCCTTTCAGGTCCCCACTGGTTCCATATGAAAGCTCCTTATGACAGCAAGCTACCATTGCAGCATGCCCTACTTGGTACGTCTGTTGGCAGCTTCAACAAAAAGGCCATGAGTTGAAAAGGCTGAAAAATTAATTTACTGTGCAGCCTGCAGTAATAGCTGTTTTAGCACACAGCAGCAGCAGCCTAACATTGGAAGCCTGTGATAAATAAAAAAAAATCTTAATTTTTCCCATGGTAATTCATGTTTCAATCAAGAATATTCTTTTTAAAAAGTAAGCTAATGCAGTGGAGGTTAAAGGCTTGTGGGTTCACCAAACCACAGCAGCACTGAATGTAGAATGGATGGGAGTATCCTTTAATTTTCATTTGTCCCTGTCATATCTGACATCTGTGATTTTTAAAATAAAATGTTGGCTGTGTTCAGTGGCTGCATAGAGAGCTTTTGACATCTGCCTTCAGATGTACAGTCTCTAGGATGAAGACAAATGCTAGGAACTAGATGATTTGCCATCATCTAGTGGTAGCTCTTCTTCTGGTTGACTCTATTGATGGTATCAGTTTAGTTCAGTTGGAAAATATTCTTTCATCACTAAAGGTCTGCTGTTGGCCCTTAGCCTTGGCACCAGCCAAATCTGGTGTTCTGAAGAGAAGCTGTACTTCTCTCTGGTGCCCTTGTGGAGGGATCTCAGGTAACTTCTTAGGAGTGTCAGCAGCTGCAGTAGTAGAATCTCCTCCAGTATTCTTCCACTCTGCTGTGGTTTCCAGTTGTATAATGTTTATCAGTCCTTAGTTGAAGATAACTGTGTAGAGAACACCTTACTGAACGTCAGAAGTTGCAGAGAAGAGCCGCGTTTTCAAAATGCTCTTTAGCTGTGTGAAACAGTGGGGGATTGGAAGCCAAAAGCTTGGCATCTTGGTCTTTGGTCAAGGGTTTGTTTTACAGTTTCCTGAAAGGTCTTTACAAGTTTTGACAATCCAGCCTCACAAATGCTTTTTAAATTGGACTTTCTGCATAGATAATACTTGAGAAACAATTGTGGCCATTACACAGTGATTCTGTAGTCAGAGAAGGAAACAAAGAC
Organism: Actenoides lindsayi; assembly: GCA_025331215.1. Classification (NCBI taxonomy): domain Eukaryota; kingdom Metazoa; phylum Chordata; class Aves; order Coraciiformes; family Alcedinidae; genus Actenoides; species Actenoides lindsayi. Next base: position 57,496 of record WTSP01024549.1, on the reverse strand, counting down.
AAGCAGTTCTGTGCTGTCTCAGTTGCAGCCTGAAAGGATTACTGAACGTGTGTAAGGCAGGTCACGTAGTTGTGTATATGGAAGCTTGGCAGATGTCATATCCAAATGATGTAGCTGGGTGTGCCAGTCTCTGGGACGATACACAAGGAGACATGCACGTGTCAAGGTGCTTACTGTGGGCTTGATCCTGTTCCTGCTAGACACCACAAAAGTGTTCTCCACGCTTTTAGAGTAATTAGAGAAAACTTTGAAGGCGGCAAACTTTCTGGACCATTATGTAGGTCCTCAGCAGTACCTAGCTCTGTTGGGTTTCTTGGTGAGACAGTGCAGATGTCAGGATGGGCTGTAGCAACACCCTGATCACTGAAAGAATGAATTGTTGTGCAAGGGCACTCGGATGATGAATGTTGTTGTTTAAGAGTCGGGACAGTTAGGTGAAAAGAAGAGATCTGCTTCAGTTTCAGCATTCTGTTTCCTGCCTTTTTACATCCCTTAGGTGCCTAACTTTAATGTTGCCTTAGTGCATTTTTAATGGAATGTATAATCAAGTGCTTCCCTGGACAAGCACAAATTGTGCCAACTTTCTGTTCATGGTGTGTATGGACTTTGTAGCTATACATTACTGACAGGCTCCTGGAACAGATATATTCTTCATATAAACTAGTTAGAAACAGGTACATTCTTGGCTTCTGAATTTGCTTCCACTGAAAGGAGCAAGTTTTGACTATTGATTTCAAAGAGGAGGACTGGGACACTCAGACTACATTCATCAATCTTTTAAAAGCACACAAGTCTGCAACAGGATGTTGCTTGATATTACATAATATTTGAGTATCACCAAAAATCTCAGGGTGTGTAAACAGTTCAGTGCAATGACCTGCCTCATTAAACTAATTGCAGCAATGACTTTCAGTGGAGATCTAATTACACATTAAAACAGGAATTCTTGAAAATACAGCAAACCAGGAAAATGAAGCACCCGCCATGGATTTTTTTCTTTAATCCTACTTATGTTTATTGAGTGTTTAAAAATAAAAAATCAATATGGGTTTTTTGTGGTACTACATATAAATAGGAATATGGAGACTATAAAAATCCTAATAACTAGCTTGTGCAGTAAAACTTGATAGGATACCTAATGAAAAAGGTGAAGACAGTAGTGACTGAGTCCGTTGTCTCTTTTGGGTCAGTCTTTTGATACTAGAGCATACAGTTCCCATAAGATTATTGTCTTTTTGAAGCAGTTTGTGCTCTCTGAGCAGGGTAAAGTCATAAAAAAGGATGATCCAGTGATAAAAGCGATGTCCTTGGCCTGGAGATGTAGCGGTTTAGTTCCTTACCTTGCTTTGATTTGTACAATTGTGACAGAAGTCACAAAATACTTGTCTTGGTTTCCAGTCTGTAGAGATAACATTTCACCTTGTGGGGGTGTGTTAGCTATCAAGCCACGTCCAGACTGCAAGATACTCCAGTATTGCAAGAGTTGGGGTATGGTAGGCATGTGAACATTGCAAAGACTTGATTTATATGAAGGAAATAGGATTCTGCCTTCTGTGTTCCCTGGTTTATGGCAGACAATTAGGTTTTTGGCTCCCAAGTTTGGGGAACACAGCACACAACTCAGGCAAGATTATCACAGAGAGAGCTGATGACTTGCAGCTTGGTTACAGCCTGCACCAGGATTTGAAGGGAAGAGTCTTAGCTTGCTCTACATCAGTTTTGTAACAGAAAAAGTGGCAACCCCAGACTTTTGGGGGTGTTCATGGCTACTTTGCCTTTGGGCTGGATCTCGACTTGCTCTTGTGTCACAGTTGCGTTCTGGGGACACGGTGTGTGCTTTGAATAACTTACTTGCTAGCAGTCGTGGGTATTGAGAGCAGTATGCAGGACAATAGGAAAGGAGGAAAGAAAGGAGCTAACTGTAGATACTTGGGTTTTGTGAAACTGGGGGGTTAGTTCAAAGCGCATTGCTGTATGCTCACCCCCATCTAGGGAGCAATTAGTTTCTCTATTAAAGAAGCCGTGTGCAAAGGCTATTCCAATCAGAAAAAAATCTTCCTGTGAATGTGTGGCAGGTGGTATGAACGGAACATTAGTTTCTGTGGGGATTTGCTGCCTCATTTCTCACATTACTATTGCTTTTCCTCTCTGCTAACAAATCCTTACTGACTAGCTGAGACTATTGCAAAGGAGTAGCTACGGCTGCTGGAGAGCCAAGGGGCAGCTCAGAGGTGACAGCCTAAGGGAGACTCGCCCCATTCTCCCTTTCTCTGAGTACCTGTTGTAGATTATTTAGTTATTCAGAGCGGTCTTTTAAAGGACTTCTGTAATTTTATCTGAAAGTCAGCGTTTGATCATGCAGATTGTGTGACTGTCCTCCTACAAGCTCGACTCCAGTGTATGTATTAAGCCCTAACGCTTCTGTGGCAAGTTCTGATAGGAGTGAAGCATAACCTGTTTTATAGGTTTACTCTGCTTGCTGCTAATTATGGGCGAACAGTAGGAATTAGCTTTAAGAATTAAGCATCAGCTTTGTTTCTTCTGAAGTAAGTTAATTTCATTGCCTGGAAAAGCTTAATATGCAGTGCAGGGCTCACATTTGGAAAGTGCTTTACAGTATCTCTGCTATTTGAATCATTACCAGTAGAGTTTTCCTTATCAAGTTTGTCTTTCTAAATACTTTATGGCTTCAATTTTTATTATCCCATGGAAGGTAGAGAACTTATTTAAAGGGCAAATAATGAACAGAGAAACCTACAGTGAAAGATTGCTTGCCTGCCTGTCTGCTCCTTGTGCCCTTTCAGAAGGTGAGTCGGCAAGTGATGCTGTCTGAGTTACTAATAAATGAATCCATTGCTTTGATACCGAGGTCTTGTGCTGATGGTGAAAGTGTGTCTTCTCAGGCCCCAACAGCCTGTGGTTAGTGAACAGCTCAGCGCACTTCTCCTAAGCAGGTGGTAAACACTTTTGCTCTGATTTTGGACAAAAAGTGTGCATTCTGCATAGTTATTCCTTCCCGGTACTTCACTTTTATAGGTACCTTCACAGTAATGGCCAATGTCACCATTGCTTTTAACACCTGTGCTCCATAAATTTAAGTACTTTGGGATGTACCTTTTTGCAGAAGATCTCTTTGCATTGCATCCATTTTTTGATGTTTTATAGAAATTGTATCCTAGGAAGTAATTTGCTTGCTATGCTGTTTTCCTGAGCTGAACATTCAAAGCTATTTCATCTAACCTCTCTTCTCTGGCATTTTCATTGCTAAATCCGAAGTATAATAGTGAAGTGAGAGTGTGAGGGAAAGCAGTGCAACTTCCCTTCCCTCCCCAACATGAAATTTTGATGATAATCTGGAAATGGAGAAGAGGGGGAACTTTTTAGGATGTGGAATAATTATGGTTTAATAGAGAAGGAAACCTTCTGGTGGTATTTTTCATAAACTTTCAACAGTTTCACCTTAAGGCAATCATGCTGTTTGTCTAGCTCTTTCACATTTCAATAGGGGAAGATTAATTTTCAACACCTACTCAAGGCCATGTTCCTGTGGGCTGGTGTAGGAAGTGTAATTCATATCTCCCGATGCCAGCTGATCCACCTTCCTTCACTTCTTGTCCCACCCAAGAGGGATGGTAGGAGGCACCATTGTCTCCCAACACTGACTTCTACCAGTTGCATCATATGGTTTTGACTAAGTGTATCCGTGCTACGTGATCTCCAATAGCTGGAAGCTGAAGCCAGATTTGGAAGGGAAATAAGGAACCATGTGTCTTTTATTGTTAGCTTATTTTAAAGAAAGTTGTTTATTAGCTTAAAGACCGTTCCTGGACACGTGCTGGAATCTGTGCCCTTGCATTTAGGCTAATTTCAGGAGCCCATCTCAGCCAGAGCTCCTTGTGAAGTTAAAAGCAGGGAGAGCACACTGCAAGGACAAGGCAGAGCAGAAATCTCGCTCCCTGCCTAACTCTCGGGGATCCCTGGGAGGCAGCAGCTTGTGGCTGAGGTTAGCCTTGGAGAATATTTACCCTTTCCTCTGAGCCTTTATGTCAAAAGAAGATATGCTCCAGTGTGACCAGAAATGAAGGCAGAAGCATGTGTTAGGCAGTTCAACAGAGCTGTCAGCTTTTAAATCCCGTGGAGACAGCCTGCAGGACCCACTTGGTGTTCTTCCCCCTATGCGCTGAGGCTTCCCCTGCTGAGTCTCTTGCTGGCTAATGGTAGCCTGTCTGCCAGAGCTGTGAGTACAGCACGGATGCAGACAAGGTTCCCAGAGGATATGTTTGGTTAAGCTCTCTTCTCAGTTTGATCTGATTTATCTTATGTAATGCAGTGATCTGACTGTCTTTAAAAATAAATAAATAAATAAAAGCCAAACTCTAACTATCTACAGCTGTTATGAATCTTCTTGTTGAGCAATTTCAGTGATGCTGGGGGGGGAAGTTATGCCAGGGTAGAAAAGGTGATCAAGAATTGGATTTCAAATGCTTTCACCTCTACAATCAGGGTGATCAAGTAGGGAGGAGGGGCTTGGCTTGCTCAACATGTATCCCCATGTACTAAGCAGGTGTCAGGTGGTTCATGTGCTGTTGGCCTGCTTCTTGATAGTGACCCTTGATGCTGTGCTACTCAGTTCTGTGTCCTGAAGCTTTCCCCCCAAGGACATCTGTGCATGCTGTGCGTGCTCCGTGGCACACGTGCTCCTGAGAGAGATGGTGGCTGGATTGGGGTCACTGCTGCCTCAGCAAGTCGTATGGATAGGAGAATGGGTGACTGATCTGTCGTCATTTTGTGCCCCAGCTTTGCACAGAAGAGCTGCTGGAAGCAGGCGGGGACTTTCTTCTGGGTGCACACGCTGAGACTGGATTTGCGCAGATGATTGCACGCACAGATCATTGCACACACAGATTGCACTGTGAGTTTTTTGCTAATGCCAGTGAGGTGGTGGTAATGGTGGGGATGAGATGCTGTACTGCTCTCCTTTCACTGGGATGAACTGTGCAGCCCACGCCGCTGAGATGTTAGGCTGCAACCACATAAATGTAGCATGACCGCAATAATCCAAACTGCTGAAGTATTTTCCTTCTAATTCTATAATTCTGGTTCCCTATAGTCTTTTCTAAGCTGACCTTTCACAGGCTTTGTCTTTTGTGAAGCCGTAAAGCTGCTTGCCTGTCACTGATCCATTAGCAATTGTTCAGATCAACTCTGCCTTTAAAAGTACAGTAGTAAGGTGGAGGGTCTGAATTTATGTATGTATGCACACATTTCTAGCTGTTGAAAATTTGAATTCAGTATCATGTTAAAGGTGGTGAAGCTGCTCCTCATGATCTTGTAAGAAAACATCAAGCCTTGAAACATATCTGTCTTTAAGCATCTGGAATTTTACTTGGATGGGCAGTGCTGGTGTTTAGGAGATGGATGGTTTTGTGGGAATAAATACACAGAGGAATGCATAAAATTTCTTAAGCTCTTAATCCTTAATTTTTGTGATTTTTATTGTCTTTTTTTAAAGCAGAAACTTGGAGATCTGGTGATGGTCTGATGGCTATGACTGTTATGACTATTAACTGAACATGCAACCAACATGGTTGTAAATTTGTACCTGTAATCATGGGGAGAAACAGCTGCTTTTGTCATCCTCCCTCCCTACCAAATTTGTGGATGATTTCCCATCAGATGTCTGCAGTGCAGATGGCTGAATTATGCAAGGGAATCGGCAGCTGTGGTAGTTTATGCTCTCCTGCACTGATGAGAGAACTGTGAGCTGCCTCTTGTCAAACCTTAGAGCTACTCTTTTATGTGACGCATAAGAATCTTTGCCTGTTAAAGACATCCATGGCAGAAGAGAATACATTTGTATTCTCACATAGGTGATAAAGGGGGCTAGTTCTGGTATGTATCTTTGCCCTGCGTCCAGGGATTGTCTCCCTGCCACATATGTGCTCTTGCTTTTATATATACAGCTGTGTGTTCAAACCTAACAGCCAGGCACACGTAAGGGCTGGGTGCTTTGCTGTGTTGAGAGGTTACTGCTCCTCTAGGATTAGAAATGGAGAAACTAAAGGTGTATCCCCAGGTGTTAAAGTTTTAGAGAGCAAAGGTACATCTGAATTGTTTGAGAATTTTGTTTTTCTTTTCCTGAAGTTGTCTGTAAATCTCCTATGAGTGTAGTCTGAACAGAGCAGTGGCTGAGTCTGAGTGTGGTGACCCACTTGCTGAAAGCAGGACATGCTTTGTGCTCCAAATGTGTTTTCTCATCAGGCTAATGGAAATATTTTTGGTATGCAGCTATAGATGGATGTAGAGCTGGCACAATACAATAAATATCTGGTACACGATAACAGTTCTCAAGCAGTCTGTTGACAGCAGAAAAGTAATTATTCTTTAAAATCTTTATTTGCAATTTAGTTTATCTCTACAGTTATTCATGTCAGAAATTTTTTGTCCACAGCCACTTGGATTTTGGCTTTTGTTTCTTGCTAGTCATGTACACTTGAGATCCTCAGACAATGTTGTGTTGAAATTAGAGGACATGACCAAAAGCATGGTGTTTATTTATATATCCATAATAACCTGAAAGAAGCAAATAGTATGACAGAGAGAAACAGATTTATGTTCCAGGGACAGCACTGAGACAGTATATGCAGGAGCTTAACTAGAGCTGCTTGACTTTTTTTTCTGCCTGTCTTCTGCAGGCAAAACTTGGCTTTAACAGTAGGAGTGTTCACGTTAATTCACTTCCGAAAACATTTGAAGCAATTGTGCTGTGTGTTGTCAGTCTTTGCTAAGGTGCCAAACAGGCTGCTGTAAACAACTACAGGTGTTTATATGGAAGAAAAGCTGGTCAGTGTGTTTGTTAACCTTCCTTTTGTTGGTGTGCTGCTTGCTCTTGCACATTAGCGTTGCTCTGTCCATGCTTGGTCTTTGCCTGTGCACTTGCATATGGTCACACTCTGGAACAGATGAAGTGCTGAGTGAGTGGTGTCCTCTGCCCTGCAATGGGATTCTGGGGGAAGTGACTTGTCTACGTTGAGGTGATGTGGAGACCTTTGATTGCCATCATTGCAGCTGAGCTAAGCTGTGTGACAGTGACTGCATTAGAGGAAGGAGCTCTTTGTCTGCCTGGCTACACAGTGTCAATGAGAAGAGTGTTTATAAATAAACTGGGAAAACAGAATCCTTCCTTCATTTAGACACTGGTTTTAAAAAGCAGTTAGCAAGGGCCTGTCTTGTACCAGATGTCCTAGCACTGATTTTTGTAAGCTTTAACTTCTTTTTCCTGTCTTTACATTTATGCCATGTGTTCTTTTTCATTCAAGACTTGGCCTTTGCATCGCAAGGGCTGCTTTTGTTTAAGAGGTGTTGAGAGGTCAAAGGAGATGTCCAGAACTGGTCGGCAGACACTGAACCTGGACTGGTTTCTGCTGCCAGGTGGAGAAGTAACTCTGACTTGCATTTTCAGGGGAGCTACTTAGCCTCAGTCTGTTCTTGCAGAAGACGTGGGAGTCCTCTTGTGTAGAAACCTACAAGTCCCTTGAGTGTTTCCACTAGCTGTGACCCAAGGGGCTCAGAGTATGCCAGTGCTTGGAATAGGCCGAGGGCATCTTTGTGTTGACTGTGACCTTTCTTTTCTTAGCTGGGATTGAAGGAGTCACTTCCCTTGATTAGTCTTTTAGTTTTAATGTCAGTATGTGTTTGACATGACAGTGCGTCTTCTAAGAGCACATCTGTCACAGATGTCCACTACAGACCTGTGGGCTTTCTTCTACTGTCCCAGCAGACTTTATGCAGTGCAGTGGAGCATCTGGGCTAAGGGGTTGTAGGATTGTTATTTTCCCATTCATTTTATGAACAGAAAACTAGATGAGCTTAACACAGAGGGAAACAGTTGGTGCTTAACAACCTAATGTACCAATCAAAGGAGAGGCAGTGACCTTGGAATTAATTTAAATGACTTTCATTGGCCTTGAGAATTTAATGTCAATCCTTATAAGAATATTGAAAGGTAGGATAAATAATCATAGTAGAGATTAATTGATTTGCAGTGTGTATGTCTGACTTCTAATTCATATCTCTCCTTTTCTGCATTGGTAGGTGGAAGCAGTCTGTAGCACACAATAGAAACATTCTCATAAATATGGCCGGAGAAGCATCATTTATTATGGGAGAAACTCTTGAGATTTGATGTCCCTCTTTCAGACTCGGTTCGATGTGATGGTTTTTTTTCCAGGCTGGCATATCACGCTGTCCTCTGTCAGGGGTAGAACAGCCATTGCATGATAAAGATTTGAGGACTTCAGTTTGTATTTAAGTGCCTTTAAAGACCTGATCCTGCTTCCCCTTTATTTTAAGTATGAATGAGTTAGCTTTGTGGTAGTCAGTAGTGCTGTGTCTGTGTGATATTCATGAGAGAACCAGGAACAGTGACATTTCATGTATTCTGGATGTCTTTCTCCAAAATATTACTTAAATTAATTTCAGATGCTTTGGATTCTTTTTTATTTCAATGGCAAAGTATGCCTAACTTCGTTGGTTGTTTTGTGTTGGATTGTTGGGGTGTTTTTTTTTCCCTCTGCATAGGTTTGTGAAAAATCAGGTTGATGCTTTTGGTTGAGTAGACCTAATATTAATGATTGAGGAATATATTGGATTCCATATGTACAGCACAGTATGAAGCTTATTCTGGCTGGAGTACACACTGTGGTAAAGCCCACCAAGGTGAAGTTACTGACAAAAAAAGGTATCTTTTTTGTACAAATTAGACCTGGCTAATTCAGAGACGTTCCCAGGTATCTGAGCTACGATTCAAGATGCCTTTTTTTTAGAAGTGAGGAAGAGCACAAGATGATTAAAATTCCCTGCTCCTAAAGGGAGAAATAAATCAACTTGGGCAGGTGTCAAAGGCAACTGTCAGCCCCTTCCACAAAGCCACATGCCCGCAAGTTTTCTGTGGGTGGCAAATAAATCATTTTCCCTGCCTCTTTCGCGCTCTTAACCAAGACAAGAAGTGCTGAGACAGTAACTCTTCCTCAGCCTTTTCCAGCTTCCTCCTGAATTCACCTCTAAAGCTGTCGCATCTGGTGACACATGCTCCTGTCACTGTGTAAAACCAAAGCAAAGCTTCCTTTTCCAGCTGAGATCCCCTTGTCCTGCTGCTCCTACCACGTTAAGGTATTGGGTTTTGCTCAAAAGACAGATGTGGGGCTTTTTAATGCTGTGTTCGCTATGCAGATGGCTAAACGATATGGACCTTAGCTGGTGTTTGAACTGGTGTTTGGTCTGGGATCAACCATTTCAGTATTTGCTGTAATTCTCAGATGGGATTTGCAGTCTTTATTCAACTGTATCCACCCTGTTCTATAAACATGCCCTGGCGGTGTTCAATGGTGTGCTGCAGTGGTTGCAGCTCTGCTGAAGTCTGTTTGGTATGGTGAAGTTACATCTGGATATCCCATCGCTTCTTGGCTGCAAACACTCTTTGACTTGCGCTGTATAGAACATGGTTATGTGGTTGAGTTCAGGCTTAGGTTTGCATCTGCTGGCTTTGGCAGTCATCCCATTAGAGGGAATCAAAGCAGTGCTGAGATTCAGAGTCCTTGGTTTATTTTCTTTTAAGCAGTGGTGTAAAAATAGCCCCAAGCCTGCTGCCCAGACACCTCAGAAACGGCTTTTGCTGAAGCTGCGTTGAAGCAGATTTCGAACTGTATTTTCTGATACAACTTTCAAAAGCTCAGCAAACTCTGGGTTTTCAAGTGCCTGTTCCAACAATAACAGCTGAAGAAAGAAAGGCCTGCCGCTGCCAAGGAGGAGGGATTGCGTTGAGATGACATTGCAGGGGGCAGGCGAGCGCAGTGCCTCTGGGCTGCGGCCTGCCGCCTTCTCACGGCTGCCTGCAGCTCTACCCTCGCCCTGCCCGGCTGTCGGTATCTGCCCCGCTGGCCCTGCGGAGTCTGCGGCTCTGCTGGTCACTTGGGGGCAAGGAACGGGCCGTCCCGGGGGCCCAGCGTTGTGCCGTAGTCACTGGAGCATAACTTGGCGTCATGGCAGGAACCTCACCTGGTCCTGAAAGGTCAGCTTGCCTGGAGGTAATCGCACCAGCTGAAAGCAGTTTAATCTACACCCAAATAATTTATTTGAAGTCTGCTTTTCTCAGTCATGCATTCATATTACTTTATTGTAATGTCAGCACTTAGCAGTGCAGTGAAGGCAGATCTCTGGAGAACTCCGCACGAGCGAGAAAGCACCATTATCTCAGTTTTACAGGCCCTGCTTATGTTGAGAACATATGTGGTGGTGTAGCTACACTGACGTGATTAAATCAGTGCAAATCCTTGCTAGAGGCACATGCTGCGTCACTGTAGGGCGGGGCTTATTATCAGTGCAGTTTAATTCAAATTACATTACTCAAGCTGTGCTAGCATAAGCCTAAGCTTAAAATCAGGAAGTTACATGAGGGCTTTTGTTGTTTCTTTTTAAAGCAGATAAAGATTTGGAAACTGAAATGGGTGAGGTTGTGCCTTGCCCAAGAGTATCTAGAAGCAATAGGCTTGACAAATGCTGTACTTGTAGTACTTTCTGGGAGGAAAGAGGTCTGGATGAAAATTAAGGGATTTTATTACTATTTCTTAATAGATTAATTCTTTGTTTAAGCCATAGCGACCACTTAGGAAAAGATCCTAAGTCCTACTAAGGCTTTACAAATAAATTAAGTTAAATGCATACTAAAGTCTAGTAAATCTCTACCACATGGGTTTGGATTTTGATAATGGCTAGATGGGTCAATGAATAACCATGGTGTGTGTAACCTAATTGGATTTCTTTTTTTTCTTGGCAGGGTGTGGGCACTGTAAGAAAATGAAGCCAGAATATGAGAAGGCTGCAGAGTTTCTCCATGTAGCCAGTGATGTAAGCTAATTTCCTTTATTATATCCTTCAAATAATCAGTAATAAATAACTGGAGTAATAAAAGTGACTTTTCTCCCTACAACAAATTCAGCTGTTCTCATCCTCCCACAGGACCTTTCAAAATGTGCTTCCAAAGTACAGTCTCATCGCTAATGCATGAGCCCTGCCAAAGTCTTAGAAAGAACATTCTGTCATGAATGAAAACAAAATCGACAAATGTTTATGTATTCTGCTGTAGGCCTTATACATAATATGATCAAATCCAGAAAGTTGTGGTTTTTTCCATTACTTAAAGGCAGCGAATATGAAGAAATATAGGCTTTTATTTATGAATTAGACCTGGAAAAAAGCAAAGGGGGTTGATCCCACTCTCAAATACTCTGGTTTTATGGTTGCATCACTCCATTAGCTTCATCTTAAGTGCTCCATCATCATGGCTGGAGAAGAGAGATCCAATAATATAGGTATTAGCCTTATTGATTCAGTCGCACAGTGTGTACTCCATGCAAGAGAAGCAGGATTAGTTTCCCCCATACTTTAAACATCATCAGTGGAGACATCTAGAGTCCCTTTGAGTTGCTGGAGAAGAAAGAGCAGATGAGGAAAACAAAGATCAGATGAATCATGCTCTGGAAGTGTCTGTTCTTCTGTGACTCTAAAGGTGGTCTATGTAAAGTGGCTTGTGCATTAGGGAAAGATGAGTTTGTCTTGAAGTAGACTTGTCTTTAACAACACTTGTTTCTTTGGGGAGAAATTGGGATTTGTGGGAGGAAATGTCAGTCCTGGGAACAATTCTTAAGCATTCTACAGTGAGGTATATACAAGGAATCCTGTCAGAAATGGGAGGAGCATCTCAGGAGTACCTGAGAAAGTGAAGGCACCTAGATTATGAGCGATACCTCCACGTCCACTGTTTCCTGCCAAAGGGGTTTGTGTATGTTGCTGGGATTTACAGTTAGTGGTCTCTGTTTTAGAGTCCAGGTGTCCTTGCAGCAGTCGATGCTACCATCAACAAGGCACTGGCAGAAAGATACCACATCTCAGGGTTCCCTACTTTGAAGTATTTTAAGGACGGAGAGGAGAAATACACTCTGCCACACCTCAGAACAAAGAAGAAGATCATCGACTGGCTGCTGAAGTAAGTTTTGTGGGTCTGAGATACTATTCAGGTTCCTGGTTACTGTCTCCTGAAGACTGCTTTGATGAGGAATTAAATCTTAAACCTAGCTTTGTCGACTGCCTAAATCCCTTGCTAACAAAACCAAATTGAATTCCAGTATTCAAAGCCATACAAACATGTATGTTAATTATGGTCTCTAATACACCAAATCCTTTATTTGCTGCGGGGTTTTTCATAGTTGTCTCAGTAATTCTTTCACAAAATAAATATTTTTCAAATATACCCTAAGCCTCTCAATGGAGAAGGAATAGCAATGGCTCTGAAAAATAAACAAAACATTTGTTGTTCCCTCTTTATACTAAGCAGCAAATTTCACTGTTAGTAACTGAATTTCTACAGTTGTACCTTTCTAGCATTTCTAAGCAAGTGCCTAGAATCCCAGCTACATGAGGCTGTAGGAAAGCCAGTGAGACCAACAAAACCAGCCTCTTTGTCTGCACTAAACAACTTTTCTTTGGTGGCGTGCTAAAATATGCAGAATTAAGTTTAATGTAAGATGAAAATAATTTCATTTCAAAGTTGTAAATTGCTGATGTAGTTCTCTCTAAGTATTCTGGAATAAAATATAAATTTCCTTTAGGTACTGTAAGCCTAATGTATTTTCTGCATTATTCAATGGGGAAAAAACTGCCCGTGTTTTCTGAAGTTTTCAAATCATTTCACTGTTAAGTGCAGTTGGCATAAAGAATATAATCTTAATTTTCCCCCTTTTATTTAATAGAAAGAAGGAGATTGTGTGGGGGGTTTTTGTTGTTTTCTTTTTCTATTTTTTTTAAAATCACATCTCTGAGTGCTTCAAATCAGGTAATAGATAAGGTCTGGCAGCATCCTTGTAGCACATAGGGAAGTTTTATCTATCTACTTTTAGACACAATACTCCCTTGGCCTCCCTGCATACTCAGGCTCCAGGCTGCTGTGTCAATACTGGATGTTAAGTCACTGTCCTAGTTCACCAGCTTGATGGAGTATTTTGAGCACTATGTAGTTTATATTGAGTTAAACAGTCAGACTGATGCTGCCTGTACATATTGGCAGGTGAATTAGCAATGAGGGAGAGAAGGGGTGTTAATCCCTTCTGGATCCTGCTCAGGTAGTCAACAACATAGGGAAAGCCAGAAAACTTGTTTCCTGATCTTGACTGATGGATGTTCTTCCAACTAGAGATGAAGTAGGGTAAGATCTTTGCTGACCAAGTATAAAATCGTCACAGGTGCACTGAAGCTGATGGAAATAGGGATGCATCTGGGGTGCAGACTGGAGATAAAATTACAGCTTGTGTAAACCTATCCCAATGAGTGGTCTAGTTGCAGCCCTGTGGCTTTTGATTCCTATCTCTCTGTGGTGACTGTAGTCTGTGCTGCCACACTAGGTGTTACCAGTATCTGGGTAGCTTGGTTCAGATCAGTATGGGAAGGTCTGTGTGAGGTGGAGTGTCACCTCTGACCGTAACTGTAATCGATGGTAGCTCACACTGACTGTGTTCATGTGAAAATTCAGACCAGCTGCCCTAATTCTTTCACTAACAACTGGCAAATCAGTATCGATGGGAATACGATGGATGTCCACCAAGTGACCTTGAGTAGGACTTTAAAAATTGAACTTTTCTCCACTTGGTTTTTATGTACCTGATACAACTTGAAATGGTGTCATTCAAAGTCATAGGCAAGTCTGAAAAGCTAATTTATTACCAAGGCGACATATGAAGGTCTTTATACCGTGGCACCATTCTGATGATTTTATAGAAGTAATCACTATTTAAGATACAGCAGGAATGAATTTAATGAGTCTGAGCAAAGTCGGTGAGCTGGTGAATAGCAAAAGTTTTGTTAGAGGTGCTCTAGATGTGCGGGATTGCTCTGATCTAGTCAGTATGTGCAGTCATAATTGAAACCTGACATTCTCTTTATCAAGGTAAAATATTCCAATTCAGACCCCCAGTCTTCCAAGTGGAACGATGCTGAGTATTGCATCCTGGCTTTAATATCTGAATTCAAGAGAAGGTCATGAAATTCTTTATAGAAGTTTGCATGACAGCAGTAAAGAGTACGAATAGAATGTTCGAATGGAAGATGCTGTCCTATATTGGTTGCCTTTTGATTCCACCTGCTTGCTGCTCTCAATTCATGCCTATGCATGACACAGTGATACAAGAGCAATGTTCTTTCCATACAGATGTTGGATGCAAAGTAGGCAATCTTTATTTGGCATTCCTACTCATATGCCTGAGTACAATCACTTAAATTATATTTTTATTGAGTTACAGAAATTAACTTGTATCTTTTTTATTGTTCCAAGGTGTTGGAAATATTGAGCACATTATTCTACTGCACAGGCACCCTGAAGGATTTTTTCACCTCCGTTCCCCCATTCTTTTCTAGTCCTGAAGCACCACCTCCACCTGAGCCTGCATGGGAAGAAAAACAGACTAGCGTTATCCACCTTGCAGGAGAAGACTTCAGGGAGTCCTTGAAGAAGAAGAAGCACACGCTTGTCATGTTCTATGCACCATGTGAGTAAATACCTCTCTACATGGAAGGGTTTTATAAACCCTACTGTTTGTGAAATCCTGAATTAATTCCCTCGCTGTCCCCCGACTTTAAGGGGTAAAGAGCTTACTCTGAATATAACTGCATGGGGCCGTCATTGGAACCATCATTTGTATCTTTATAGACAGAAACAAAACAGTATACAGTGTTTATTTAAAGAGCTATTGCGTTAATGCAGGCACCAGAGCAGGCAGGGGTACAAAAGCAAGAGAGATTTGTTTTCCTTTGCTGCATTTTATAGTCCATATAACAAAATGTGATCCTTTATAGTAGCACAATGGACGTGAAGAGCCTGACTCATTAGTGCAGCACTTCAGTAGTGACATCGATGTAGTGGTGTGGGAGGAATCAGTCCCCAGAGGCTGAGAACAAATTTTGATGGAATAAATTTTGTCTGTAATAAATCTACATTTAAATCTCCCCTGGGAATATGTGCATAATTTCTTCCTCCCAGATTGTTTTGCGTGCATCACACGCGTGCTTTCTTTTTGAAGCTTCTAAGAATATTTCTAGAGAAGTGTTCAATCAGGCCCCTCGTGAATTAGGTGAATGAGGGGGACCTCTTCTGTTTTTCCCTGTTGCCCTAGAGACAGGCAGACATGGTACAGGTTCTTGACTTTTGAGGAGTCTGTCAAAGCGAGAAGATAATCCTGGCACTTTAATATTAGATAGTATTAACTTGATTTTTTTAGCACCATGACTCACATGGCTCTTCCCTATCACATGGCCAGCTCTGAAATTCATAGATAACCTTCAGATGAGCAGTTACTAACTTTTCCTCTTAAACTGAAGGTATTTTCCAGAAAGGGAGAAAGAGCTCAGGCCCTAATGTTTAATCAGGCAGCCCGTTATTTTGCTTTTGTATTAGAGAATTAAACATGAATGCTTTTGGGCTCCCACGAAGCCCTGCAGGATGTGGGAGAAGGGAGGGGTGCAATTCAGAAGGGAGATTTCTGGAAGGTTGTAAAAGAAAAGGGAAGGGGACTTAATCCCTTCCAAACTCCAGTTCCCACCACCTATTGACTAAAAATAGCGCACATGCCAGGAATTTCTGATTCGTGGACCTCAACTGATTAAGAGCATGCCATAACTTTAAAATCAAATGGTTGCACACAAAATGGTAAGATATAGGAGTTCTCTTGATTTCTCTTTACCCGATGGGTGACTTTCTGTGGAAGAGAGATTTATTTACCTTTTGGTTTTTACACACATCTTTTCAAGGCACTTGAATTCATAGTCTTTTTTAAGACCATGTTTAAAGCAAAGACAGTGTGCAATGAGTATGTAGCTCTCAGGGTTGAAAGCATGAGGCAACTTGCGTGTTGGGCTAATTATGGTACCGTTGTTAACAGGTTGACTTCTACCCTTACACCAGGATGGCTGAGTAAAGATCAGCCTGGCTCTGTCTGTACAGACTGTAAAAGCAAGGCTTGCACCGCGTAAGGCTGTTGGGTCTTCTGAGGCTGCCCTTCAGACACGTTGTTCTTGCACTGTTTTGAATATAGCGCTGCACAAGGCCACAGAACAGAGAGGTGTTAACTAGAACCACTTCTGGCCTTCCCATGACTCCTAAGACAGTCAGTGTTGCCATTGTGTTGTCAGTATGTGGGTCATGCACAGTTTTGGATTTGTCAGATTTGTTCTCTCTAAATGTGGAAGTGTCTGTGTGCAAAGCAGAAGGGCACACAAAGGGAGTGCAACGAGCCTGCCCTTTGGGGTGCAGGGGAAAGTAGCAGCTGAATATTTTAAATCTCTGCTTTCAGTGAAATAATCATTAATGCAATAGAGCAGTACAAATCATTCTTTTTCAGCTTTTCGGCAGTGATGATGTGTCTCCTGCTAAATTTGATAGATTAGCTTTTGTTTACAGTTTTCTCAGTCTTGAGACCACTTGGAGCTTACATTGCCAATTAGTCTTAACTTGCTTATTTTAGTGCAGAAGGAACACTGCTAAAACTGCCAGGCCCCATTATCTCAAATAATTTTCTTTTTCTGTTTAGAGCCACATCTTAGGTCAGTGCAGACTCACAGTATGTTTCTCTATTCACTTGTGACTCTGTGACAGTATTTGTTACACTTACACATATGCTGAGGTATTTTAAGATCGGGGTGTGTGTATACATGCATATATAAAGTATGTTTATATATAAATATTTATGCTAAAAAATGTATCTTTAATCTGTCATTAGAATTTAAAGCAGAAAGTTGAATATTCTGACCTTTGTAAAGCTTTCAGCTCTAGTGACAAACCTTTAGGCAAAGGCCATAGATATATATCTTACGTGCAAATTAAAATGAGATCTGACTTTTCTGTGGCAGCTTCCAGTCCAAATGACTTAATATTTATGGGAGAACCATCAATCTGCTGCTGTGCCAATATCTCTGGACTGAGCTGAGTGGTGCTTTAATGGTACTGAACAGTGCTTCATGGTGACTTCTCTTTGTAGAGAAGGCTGCTACATCCACATGGAAAAGATGGGGAACTCATTACTTCATCACCCTGAATGTGGGTAGAGTGTAAAGGTTATTCCTGGTGCCTGTAGAATATTTTAGGGACTGAGAATCAGAATCAAAACTCCTGATATTACTGGGGGGAAAAAAAAAAAAATCCACTCCTGTGGACTTGACACCCACAGAGAGTGATGTTCTTGATTTCATGTTCTCATTCCTCCTCAGTGGTATCTCCAGGCACTGTCATCACTTATTTGGGGCAGGTCCCTAGTACTGACTTGGGGCAGAAATGCCATCTGCAGAAAGCCTAATGCTGCTTATGCCAATAGCTGCCTTGGATGTGGTCTTCGTCCAAGTGTCCATCAGATATGTCTGTACGCTCTGCAGCCACCATGCCACACAGGCTGGTGGTGCAGACTGGCTCTTGTCAGTGGCTCTTGGGGCTAGCACTTGAAGTGGGCTGCTGGCATCTGTGCTGCACAGCACCTGGCCTAGCTCTTCTCTGGAATTTGTGGGGCTTCTGTGGTTCTGAAGTGTAATCCCAGTCCCTTATTTTTGAGTTCAAAATGCCTAAAATAGGAGGACAATGATACAGTCTGCTGAAGTGAGGCATGATGCCACAGGTGTGTGTTGTGTCCTGGGGACTGCCATGAGGGGTTTGAGGAGCATTTGAAAGCAGTAGACTTACTGCACCGGTGTTTGAGAGGTGTTTTGGAGGGTTTATGGGTTCTGTGTCTGTATTATCTCCATAGACCAGTCCTTGGAGTACTGGTTACCATCAGCTACTCCAGGTTTCCTTTCGTAACTGCTTGGCTTTGTCCAGTCTCAGTACAGTCTGGTGTACATACAAAGCCTGGTGTGTGAATGATCAGGATTTGGGGGATTGTGGACCAAATCAGAAAGTGAGCCAAATAGGCAAGGATAGACCCAGCCTAGCCCAGTTAGACTGCAGTGCTTAACCAGCTATGGCCAGAAGTACACTAGCTGCATGTCTGTGGCCTATGTCCAGAGCTCATTTCCAGACTCGAAGCATTGAATGCTTAGCATCCTGGACTGACTAGTTTGCATAAGTTTCTCTTCTGACATCAGTGCACTGACTTTCTCTTATGTCCTCAGTTTGTTCATATAGCTTATCTGAAAGTGTTTTATCTGCATTTTTACTTTTATGTACTCTCTCCGCTCTGTTATCCCAGATAATTGAGATTTGACTTTGCCAATGCATTAAATTTTAACCTCCTACTACTATAGCACTGAAAACTGTGCAAAATAGAAGCAGTTGGTTGTGATTAGTTGTCAGCATCACAAAGGGCAACAGAGTTCCAGTAAATAACATGTCTTCTCAGTTGGAGATATTTTTGCTGCATTACTCAAACAATTAAAAAAAAAAAAGTGATTGAAGTTAAGTGAGCATTTTTCAAGGAAATAGGGAGATGCAGATAGCTCTTCAGGAGTATACTGTGGTTTTAACCCAAACTGCTGTCTGAAGAAGCCCTTGGAGTCCTACATGGAATTTAATGCCCAGCCAATGCAAAGACCCATACCAAATTAGCGACCACCACATTCTCTCACTAAAACTCATGTGTTTCCCTCTTCTGCCTTGTTTATCCCTGAGATTTAATATGCCTTTTTGATGTCATAATTTGGCGATGTGACCATCAGATTTTAGCTATTCTTGGGTGATGCTTCCTCAAATTTATGCTAGGTTTTTTCTGCTCTTGTAGAACCAATTCAGAGCTGGGGACACAGCCTCCATAGGCAGGCATCCTTGACTGCATTAGGCAGAGCATCACCAGCAGGTCAGGGGAGCTGATCCTTCCCCTCTGCTCAACACTGGTGAGACACAACTGGATTGCTGTATCCAGTTCTGGTCTCCCCAGTACAGAACAGAGTGAATCCAGTAAAGGGCTGTGATGGTGATTGAGCATCTGGCACACGAAGAGAGGCTGAGAGAGCTGGGACTCTTCAGCCTGGAGAAGAGGAGGCTCAGGAGGTGTACGCATAAGTGCCTAATGTTGGATGGTAAAGAAGACAGAGCCAGACTTTTCACTGCATTGTCCAGGGACAGGGCAAGAGGCAGTGGGCACAAATTGAAATGCAGGAAGATTTGCTTAAACATAAGAGGAAGTGTTTGGGTTTTTTGGTTTTTATTGGGTGGGGTTGGGGTGGTTTAACACTGGAACAAGTTGACCGGAGAGGGTGTGGAGTGTCCATCCTTGGGGATATTTGAAACCTGATCGGACACAGTGCTGGGCAACCTGCTCTAGTTGATCCTTTTTTGAGCAGAAGAATTGGACTAGATGATCTCCAGAAATGCCTTCCAACCACAGCGGTGCTGTGTTTCTAGGAATGGGAACACTGGAGTTTGAAATACACAGTGGGGTGGTGTTTTCTTTGGGGGCTTGTTTTTTGTTTTGCTGGTTTTGCTTGTTTGGTTTGTCATTTTTTGGAGTTTTTTTAACCCTTCCCATCGAGTTCTGCTTTTCTCTAAATAGGGAAGGCTTAATAACATTCCCTACTAATTCTTGTACAGAAACAGAAGCTGTCTACTTGTGGCTTGTAAGAATGAGAGACCAACACATGAAAACTCATTCATATAATTTTTTGGTCAAGATTGCTGCCTCCAAAGAGACTACAAATGAATCAACTGTGTCAGAAATACGAATTGCATTTAATAGACCAGTCATTAATAGGTCCAAATGATGGGGTGGGGGGCATTTCTTTTTTCAATCAGTCACTTTCAGTGGAAGGGCTCAGAACTCACCAAGTTCAGTCGGTTCCTACTTTAGTAAAAACACATGGTAATAAGCAATCTTAAAAAACAAAGACTTTCAGCAGCAATGAGAAATAATAGGGGAAAATGTTCCTTTTTAATGGTTTGTAAAGGTGGCAGTTGCCAATGTTATTAACTTCCCAGCAGCCTCAATTTGTGGGACTCAACAGGGTTCACAGAAATGGGTAGTTTTAATAAATACTTTGCTGGGAGCTGATTTCTGGTTCTCTGTTCAGCAGTGAAAACTTTCACATCACCGGAAATTAATTTTGTCAGCTGGAAAAGGTTCTTTTCTGGTGAAGCCTGACCCACAGGGGTTACCCAAAGAACACCCAGAAGTAAACTGTATTGAGGGTGATTTTAAAGAGGTAGTTTTGTATTGAGTAAGTGGCTGTACAGCTACAAGAGGATGTGCAATTAAGAGGCATCAGTCTCCTTGACTCATCACTTGAATTTTTTTTTGTGGGATTTTTCTTGCAGTGCTGGAAGAAGTGAATGAGAGTATTTAATCTGTGTTGCACCTGATAAAATCACAGAAGACTTTGGGATGGTGTTTGAGCTGTTAAAAAGCTGTGTTTTCTTCTGAGCTTATACTGGGACATGGTACCTGGGCATTGTTCTGATGTGAAACAGAGAGAGTTCTTTGGCTTCCATGTCGAGCAGGAATCTTGACATCATCACTATCTGATGGGTCATCAGGAAGAATTAAGTAAGAAATCAGATAGGGATTTCTTCAGCAGTAAGAAAACAGATAGGGATCATTTTTTTCTGAATAAAGCAGGCCTGCCCATCCCTGTGTTTTATCAGCAGGGCATAAAATGCTGAGAGCTAAAGCAAACTTGCATTAATTTTACTCATAGGCTTTATTAGTCCTTCTGTATACTGGTTATGCTTCTTCTCTGTCTTTTAACAATAAAACCTGCCTGGTTTCTTCTGTCCAAGTTTTCAAGGAATATACAGCAACAAAAAAGCACTTGGTCAAGAGTCCTTGCCACAGTGGGTCGCACTGTGTGCAGAGTGGGTGCAAACAGTGTTTTGGCTCTTCATGCTAACAACCAGGAGGGTCAGGATGCTCTTCCAGCCCTGTTAGCTTGCTCATGGGACCCAAGCTGTCATCACAGAGCTGTTCTTAAGGAAGTGGTAATGTTTCTTTTTCATCCCTCCCATTTTTTGAAGTAAGGTGGGACAAAGTTGATTGCACAGTATCTCTCAGCATTTGCACAGGAAGGTTTGGGGAGATAGTGCTGTGTTGTGGCTAAGCCAGGCTGCTGTAACAAAGCATGGCAATTCTGACTGGCTGTGAGGCTTCAGCCAGTGGCTGTGGGCCTGAAATGAGTGGTCTGGGTCTCAGTGCTGAGCAGACCTCGGTGGCATAGTTCTGTATGAAGGATGCACAGAGAGAGCTAAAATACTCAACAGTTGAGTTGCTGGGTCCATATGCCCGGAGCAAAGCAGCAGCACAGATGAATTCAGTGTCCATGATGACCTCAGGTTAGCTCCTACCAAAAGGCTTTCCTGTTGCTTGCAAACACATCTTCTTAAGTTTCCATTAGAAGGCTGTATCAAAGAGCCTGAACAAAATGTGTGTGTTTGTAAATGAAACTTAAGCTATAAAAAAGTTATTAAAAACATGCTGAACAGAAAGAATCCATTTCAAGGCAAAAACCCTTGTAGGAAGGATTTTCTGTTTTTTGACTGAGGCAGAGCGAGGTCTGGACCCTCTGATAATGAGGCTTTAAATCCTGCGTGGGCTGGCACTGCAAAATTTTGATATGTTAGCTCTGCCACTAACTGGTTTCTCTCCTGCATTAGTGGTGCTTTTGCTACAGGCTCGCATTAGCGAGACACATTCCTGTCAGTGTAAATAGTGCTGATGGCACCGAGTCCATTAATAGGCTGAGTTTGATAGAAGATGAATTTATAGAGTGGTCTCTGCAATCAGGCTGGCAGAACTGCTCTCAGCCTCAGTGTTTGTGTTGAGGATATTAATTAGTGCCAAGAGAAAGGTTCTAACTCTTCTCAGAAGTTGAGGCCCTTCACGGGACTGCCTGTAGCCCTGACAGAAGTGCTCACAAGTGGCTGTTGTGGAGCTGGGACATTACACTAAAATTTGTCAGGATCATCCAGCTCCTCTTGTTTTGTAGAACAGCATTTGTACTTTAAATCTGCTCTAACCCTAAAATGTTGGAGCTGCTTGAACGAGTGTGAGGAATATTACCTGTATACAGACAGCCCAGGCTGGGGGGAAGGTGAAGTGCTGCCCTTGCCCTGTGAAATTCATTCCCTGCAGACACACAGCTGTGCTGGTGCGGTGTCACAGGAACCCTGTGTGGGCTACATCAGGAGGCATTTAGCTATGAATATGCCACCCACCCGTATGCACTGTCATCAAACCCATTTCCAGTAAGACAGGTGCTTTTCCTGGTGATGCAACGTTATCATAACGGGCTGCTTTGGAGCCTCACTTAGCAGAGGTGTAATTCAGCGGTGCCTCCCCCAGTGCTCTGCTGGACCACTCAGAGTGGCTTATTTTCTGATTACCAGTTGCATCCACTGGCGTGTTAGATGGCAAAATGATTTCGTTTGCCCTGTAACTATGGTTGCAGTTAACCGAGGCTGATGCTGACTTGATTAACTGCTGTTACCAGCTTCCTTAGTGCCACGTGGGCCAGTGACACTGTCTGAAAAATCCAGGTCTGCTGGAACTGACACTTAAGTTTTGTTCTGGATGTAACTAGAGCTCTTTAACCCTTTCAGTCCAGAAGTGGCTTGCTGTACTGTTTTCCATCTTAAAGGATTACTTGTTGCCAAATGCCGAGTACTGTCATGCCATTTGTAATTCACTGCACTCAGTCATACTCTTGCTTTTTGTAATGGATAAAACAGTCCAGGAGTTTTGTGCTGAGTCTTTCTCCTCACCATTGTAATTTGGCCTGTTCTGATGGTTTTGTTCCTGCTGTTGCAATTGTTCGTGTCTAAAGGCTGTAGTTTCCAAAGTTTTTTTGGTTTGTATCCCTCTGTATACCCCCAAAGTGCTACAAGGTTTAGATAGCTTGGAAAAAAAACCCACAACAAAACCCACCAGCAGGCTGTGAAATTGGTAGGAGGTTGCCTGTTGTTAGGAGTAGCAAGGCAAGCCCTGGTTGACCTGACGCTTAACTGAAAAGCTGATGACCTTTTTCAAATCAAAGAGCAAATTCTCCTCCTTTCAATTACTAATATCTTGTGTCTTGGAAATACAATTATGTTATGTGTCAGGTCATGTTATAAAATGAGCTTTGGTTACAGATATTCAATTAAAAGGCACTCCAATTCTCTACTGGTAGAACAAAAGTGAATTAACCTTTTGGTAACATCTCCAAACGCCTTTCTCAAATCTGCCTGTGGATTCAGTAACTTCTGTAACTCCATGAATTGCATTGGTTTAAACAGTATAACCATTTTCAACTCTTATCTGTGCAATTACTGTCTGTGGCCTGTCTTTCCTTGACTGATCAAGTAATACTCTGTTTTAATTCTAGTTAATCACTTGGAACTCTTGAAGTGGAAACAGGCTTTGCTTTACTCTCTGGTCTACAAGCTCCCGGGTTTGCTTTGATAGCTGTGCAGTGTGCTCCTTTCACTTGCTTGGAATTGCAGTCATTTAAAAACCAATAACGGCGGGCAGTATGTCCCCCTGTTATTTAGATGGTGATGATTTCAAGCAGAGATGGGGAATCGGAAAGTCATTCCCTGCTTTGTACTTTGCAGGCTGAGGGCTCCATCCTGCCACGTGCTGAGCCCTCTGAGGCCCCGATGTTTTTTCAGTTGAATGAATGGAGTCAGCACCTTGCAGCCCTCCTTCCCCTCCCCTGTCAGGCAGGATTGTGAACCCTCAGTTACTTAACCTCTTCCTGACTCCATTTAACCTTGGGTGTAATGATGGAAGGGGATAATCACATCTGTCTCTCTTAGGGGCAATTTGAAGCATAATTAATTGATATTAGTTAAAGCATTTGAGATCACCCGTTGAGAGGTACTAAAGGAAGCTGGGAGCTGAAGGGGGAGCAGAGCCCTCTCTCATGCTGAGGATAGAGCACAGACAGAACAGTCTCACAGATCTCTGGGCTTTCAGATATCCTCTAAGGAATTGGCCAGGAGCTCGCTATGAAAATACTGACAGTTTAAGTTAGTATATTTGAGAGGGAAACAGTCTACAACATTAAAAGGTATGCATGTTTAAACTATCTCTGAAAAATCTCATGTAAAATACATGCACACCACTTTGTTACTTTACTTATCAGATTTTATTATGTACAAGATGCTAAAAGCACACAAGAAAAGAACATGAGTGGGGTTATACATCATGATGTATTAACGACAGGCAAAAAGTACAAGGCAGTGCTTCCTGCATTCAGATTGCCTTATCTGCACTAGTGTAGAGCCATTTTTGTTGGGATGCTCACGTTAGGGTCAGCAGGGGCTGTCATCCTCATGTGACCTGTGTGGCAGTGCTCGCATGCTGCAGGTCTTGGCTGCTCAGGAGACAGTGGTACAAGCACAGCAAAACCATATCTCCTCTGTAGCAGCTTCAACTCAGCGATGTGAGTCAAGCACAGGCTGCAGTCTGATCAAGTGGAGAACCACTGTGTGAAAGCATCTTTTTGAGAAAACCATTTCCTTTCAGACTGAAAATCACTAATGATGGGGAATGTGAATTTGCTGTCTGAATTTGTCTGGTTTCAGCATGCAGCCAGCTCTGGAGGTCACTTAGCCTTTGGCACCCAGCTTGAATAGCTCACTATAATGAAAACTAGACTGACTTTTCTTGATTTCCATCACTTCTTAATCTTTGGATTTAAACTATTGACACACTGAGCTTCCTGACTCCCATTGCCATGAAAGGCTTTTTCCAGTCCTGTTATTTTTCTTATGGGTCTTCCAAGCCCTCCAGTTTGAACTTATTCTTGATTTCTGGACCCAGAACTGCAAACAGCATTTTGGAGGTGCCAGGTATAGAGGCCCTCTCCACACCTACTTAATATTTTCGTTTATATATTCAGTGAAGTTCCTTTTGACAACTCTATCATTTTCTTTCAAAGCTATATTGCTAGTATTGTTTGGATTTCTTCTGCTTCTAATACATTTAAAGCCCCTTACATAGTTAAAACATCATTATTACCTCTGCTGACTGTAGATACTGCTTTGATGTTCATTTGCTTCCTTTATCTATTTTGTACAAATTGTTAGCTTTTGATTTATATTCATTAAAAACAGCTTCACCTTTCTTCTATGTGCTATGCTAATACAGCTTCCACTCTTCTAAGGAAACTGAATTAACCTTCTACTGTTGAGCTGTAAAGAGGTTATATTATATCACTGGGCTTTGTACTTTCAAATTAAACAAAGCATGGAGTAACTTAAAGGACACTTTTCATACTTGAGCAAGTAAAAACCTGTAGTTTTTGGAAAGAGAATTTGATTCCTTTAGGCAATTCTGAAAATTTCACACAATTTTATTTTAAACGTAAAAAGGTGACTATTGTTCAACAGGGTGCATCTGTTTCATGCGCTACTCTGGAGACAGCTTTTTACTTGACATCTGGTCCTAATTCTTTTGTACATTGAAGTTCTGAGAGTATCTGAGGTTTTTTTTTGACTTGCTATCATCTCTAAACAGTTCATTTGGTTAAGAAAAGGAACCCTGTCTGATGACAAATTCTTCATTTGGGTATAATAAAGATCTGTAGGTTATTTACTTGATTGTTCCATTGCTTTGAAGTCCACTTTGCATCCCTTCTGCATCCCATGGGACTCTGCAATTATGGGAAATGTTTAGAATTCTGAATACAGAATATTATTCTGTGGATTTATTGAATTGTTACCACAACATATGCTTGGTTACTTTTATGTTTAGGGCAGTGTGCATTTGGTTTTTAGTATCAGGTTTGTGTCTTTTTTAGCTGACACCTGGGTTGTTTTGTTTATTTTTCCTCAGTCTGCTTTTTGTTTTTAAAAAAAAAAAAAGTTTGCAAGGTGAAGTGAGCACTTAGTAAGTTTTTCTATTTCCCTATGCAGTATTTTTGTTTTACATCATGTATACAAATATTTTATGGCATCATGTTGGAAACCACATCTAGCTCAACCTTTCTTCAGAGTTCTGAAACCAGTGTTTCCTTGAGGGTGAAGCCAGCTTCTGTGCTGGCTTCTCCAACACCTCAAATTCACCCAGAGAAGATGCTGTACCGTGTGGTTGTTCCTGCTATCAATAAATTTAGTGCATGGAAAATAAGCTGGGCTATATATTTTCTGTTACTTCATCTCTCAAAAGACCCACTAGCTTTTCTTTAAATGTCTCTCTAATTAAGGGGATTTAATCTGACTCTCTTTCCTCCTCAGTGGTAATGGGTCTGAATGAAGCCTGTTCGTTTGCTTACTTGATTTCCCTTGTCTGCTGTTCATCAGCCATTCCTCCTGAATTTTTACCCACAGAAGCCATATTTTTCATGGACTGGATCAGTCAAGAACTACTTGGTTTTCAAGGCAAGGAATGTGATGGCACCTACTTTGGCTGTACTGCAGTGTGCCTTCCCAGTCCTTACTGACTTTACAGCATGAAGGGGGGGGAATGTAGAAAATACTGGGTTCAGTAGTGCAAAAGAGAACGTAGAATCTCTCTATTGCAGGTGTTCTCATGGATCAATGCATCTGTGGTTTAAGCAGGCAGCCCTCATCCCCTAGCAGGCTTCAGTGGTCAGGCAGAGCAGGTACCACCATGGGCTGCATGGGGGGGCCTCCAGAGTGCAAAATACTTGAGCACAGAGAGGTGAGAACGTCTGGCCAAAGCTGTAATAAAGCTGTATCATTTGCTGATTGGGAACAGAGAATGGCCTTAACACATGCTACCACATGTGCATTAGATGTCAAACTCTCTTGCTTTCCTGCCAGGTGATGCAAGCGTGTTTCTGCATTAGGAAATGAAGTTAACTTGAGATTTGCAGAAGTGATTAGAGGTTTTGAGAGCCAGTGCTGGGATCCTGTGGAAAGGCTGGATGTTCCAGGAGCAAATTTATTTCAGATTTCTCAAGTCAGGCACAGGAAATTACTGTTCAGTTCACATCTGCTGTTAACCCTGTTGAGATCAAATTTGACAATGATGTAAAAACAAAGAAAATTGGTAAAGCAAAGCCCTGCACCGATGTTAGAAGGCTCTGCTCTGAGAAGTACTACTTCCACTGCTTCTTAATTGAAAATCCACCTCTCGGCCTTGTAGGAAGCCTGTGCTCCTATCATAGCACCCAAATTATTGAAGTAGAATTAAATGGAATGAATTTTCACATTTCTTTAGTCCATAGTGACTTACTGTCCTTTAAATACTACGGAGGTGGGGCAGGACTTTTTGATTCTTGACACCTTACCAATACCTTCAGAGGCCACCAGTTTAATCTCTTTCCATTGCAGCTCGTCTGGAAAATCCTTTGTAAGGAGCCTGCACACTTCCTATCCTCACGTACCGTGCTCAGTACATTTCCTTTCTTTGCACTTTCAAATCTGGAAGATAGTGTTAACACTTTAAATAAACTTGTGATAGTGGGTGTGAAGAGGGAATGGGGAGAACAAATTTTCCGTCTGTCAAAATGAAGACATCAACCTCTGCTTTTATTTTTTTTTTTTTGGCATATGTGCTTTAAATAGAATGACTGGGTTGGGTGACTTCCAAGTGTTTGCTGCATTTGGCAATCTTTCTAAGTTGTAACAGATGAAGTTCTGCTATTCCATATGATGTGCTCCTTCCCCCTTTTTTGGTGACTCCTTGAAACTCCTTGGGAATTGAGCGTAGCATTCACATCTGTTCCGTGGATGGATGTCCAAGGATAACAAAATGCCTACTGGACTTGAAGTCAGCTCTGCCAAAAGCCATATGGTTATGTTTTAGTTTTGCAAGCACACTGCAGTAAAGAAAGGAGGTTGGGCCAAGAGAGAAGGGAGGGGAGGGGGGATGGTGCCTCTAGATTGGTAAATAAAGGTAACTTTTTGTAATTTGGTCTTTGAGTGGGAAGATGAGAAGGTCACAGAGAAGAGGAAATAAAAGCTGTGACCATAGGTCCCTTTATCAGTTTTTTTTTAGTTACTTGGAGCTTCTCTCCTCCGTGTGATCTTGTTGACCACAACTTCAAAGCGTATATAGTTTTGCCTACCCATTCCAAAATGTCATAACCATCTAGATAATTGGATGCTTCCTGTTGACCTTACAAGATATGCATCTTTGCTGAGAACTGTGCTCCAAGCCCTTCTTGATGCCACCTGCTGAACACTGTGCAGCAGCATCTGTAGTGGTGACTCACTAGGATGGAAGGGACACTGAGCAGCTGCTGATGCTTCTCTGGGCAGTCAGCAGCTAAACGGCCACTTGGGCTGTTTGCTTACCACTCATCAGTTGGCCCCTGTATAATGGCAGCTTGCATTTTTAATAGCCATTGGACTTCTGTGCCTAAAAATGATACGCTTATTGATTGTTGAATCATGTTCTGGCTTTCTTGAAGAGTGTGGCTCATGGAGAGCTCTTTCCTGGAGTTTAGAGAGATGCTTTATGGAATGCCCTGTCCTCTGCAGATCCAGTACTATGAGGTGGGCAGCACATCGACTGATGCGCTGTAAAGGTTTTAGAGGGGAATAGAAAGACAGAAAGGCTCGTGTAAATTTCAGGCTCAAGATCCTAAGCAGAAAGGGGAAAGTGAAAGGTTTAAGGCTTTAGGAACCTTTATGTTTTAGTGTAACAATTGGAAGTGCTTTCCAGTAAACTACAGCATATAAGCATGCAGACTAGAACAAGTGCTCTTGTTTTAGGGGTGCCTGATTTTTCTTGTTTTTTGGTTTTCGTTTTTTTCCTCTGGAATTCTTTTTAGGTTTGTCACCACTTTTGATTTATTTGTGTTAACAAGTCAACCAAAGCAGTTACCCCACAGTACAGGAAATTACCCAGAATGTGTCAAGAGGCAGGCTTGACCTAAAGTCTTTTCAGTATCAGACAGATGGGACAGGCAAGTAGTGAGAGAGAAAACGGGTCACTGAAGTGGGATGGTGGACATAGGAGCAGCCTGGAACGCTGGCCTTCTCCTCCTCTTGCTCCTTTTTCTTTCTTGCCTATTTTCTCCAAGGCAAATGCTGAATGACATAACAAAGTTAATAGTTTGCAAGCTGTAGGGGACCTACACTAGCTCCCACTGAAACACAGCTGCCATCAGGATAAACTGCTATTATGTTGCATAGAGTTTGAAGCCATAAAGATGAGCTTGCAGAAGTGCCTCAGTTTCCCAGGAAACGTCTCCTTGACTTTTTGGTATTCTTAGTTACTGCATAGACTCGGGGTCTTTATACATGTGTGTCATTGCAGCGCTTTCAGAATCCTATTCTGAAGACAAAAAATACTCTAAAATTCAAAGCAATGCATTTAAGCAATGAAATTGCATTTTGGTGGAGATTAAAGAGGTGTGCGGATACTGTTTTTCTTGTCAGCTAAAAGCATGAGTGTAGTTTGTGAGAGGGTAGCTGGAAGCATCCTAAGAGGGCATTTGTTCAGTACTGACTTAAAAGTAACACAGACACTTGTTCATCATTGTAAAATACTGGTAAACAACAGTAGCATAACCTGTAATTGGAGCTTGTGAGCAACTCATCTGTTCTCTGTTCTGTTCCTATCTAGAAATAATAGCAGGACGAACTCTTTTACCTTTGCTAGTGTTATATAGGCTTGACAGAAGTGTGTCCATTCCTTTTTTCCCCTGCATCTAAGCAAAAAGTAGTGTCCTGCATCTTTGCTTGGCAACAACTTCTTTCTGCTGTGTTTGAAAAAAGTACTTTGTTGCACATATACAGGCACTTTCTTTTTCAAAGCCTTACTTAGTATTGATATTTTGAGAGTAGTTTAGATGAATCATAGACAATAAACATTGCTTCTGAATTAAGAGCACTCACATCTGAATCTTGAATCAAGAGAGCAGTTCTTGTTCCCCTTCTGTGGCTTCTGAAATGTTTGAGTAGGTTTAGTGCATGTTTAAGCAAGGGATGAACTGGCCTTTTGTTCAGTGCTGCAGTGGTACAAACAAGTAGGGCTTCCTGCGTGCTGTGTCTGTGAAACTCTTCCAGGGTTGCTTCTTCGTGGTTTACAGGAGGAAGGTCTCCATGAAGGCCAGCAGAAGTCATCCTAGCCTGGGACTGGACCCCTGCTCTCCATAAGTGAAAGATGTGTAGCTTGTTGGATTTGCTTCTCTTCCCTTCCTTGTGTTCCCAATGGCTTGGCTCTAATACAAGCAATTCCCAAATAATTCTAAATCCTTCTGGTGACTTTCTTTCCAACTTCCAACCTCCTCTGGTTCATAACTGCACTGTCAAATGTACCTGGTATCGGTGGCAACAGCAGTAGTAACCTACGTGATATTACTCACACAAATCACGGCGGCAGGGAAAAGTTTTGTCCACTTGTAGCTAGCAATCTTAGAAAGTTCTGAAGGGACTGCTGATAGAGAAAAGCCCCCTGCACTGTGGTCCCTATATGCAATGTTGCTTAACTGTAAGGATACACTTAAACTGCTTGAAGTCAGAGGAATTTTAAACACATGTTTTAAGTTCATGTAGCTGACACATGGTCTGCAGGTGCCTTATTTTGCTCCTCCCAGAGCTGGAGAACTCTTACCTCTTTTAATACAAGTTTTCCACTAATTCACTTTGTCTCCGTGTCCTATTTATAACTAATGCTTGTGCTGTTTTTTTTCTTCCTATGTCAAACAGGGTGTCCCCACTGTAAAAATGCTATTCCACATTTTACAACTGCTGCTGAAGTCTTTAAAGAAGATCGAAAGGTAACTTGATGTTACTTATTTCAGAGATATTTAAGAATGTTTTCCACCATTTGTACTTCTATAGCTTTTGCTTATTGATAAGGTGGTAGGCTTGTAGATAAAATTGCTGTTAAACTATCAGAAGTATATCTACATCTTAGGGGTTGTGTCTTTTTTTGGTCAAACTGAGTTACAGTTTTTATCTATTCTATTTTCCTTAATTTGTTGTCTTTTCTGTTTAATTCTTTGTGTAAGAGTTCTATGAAGTGAAACACATTCTTTCTCATTGAAAGATTAATAAAAGACAATTTATATAATCTCCATTCCCCTTCAACTTTTGTCAGTCGTTGGGGTGCATATGGAGAAACCACAAGTTATGTGACAGTCCCAAAGACCTCAATCATATAATTAAACTTTGCTCACACAGCATGAATATATTTCTCTAAGTTGGCTGACTTGAGTCCAGGATGTCAGGCTCTTCTAGGACCCTCATGCTTCTGCCTTGAAAATACATCTGATGGCTGAAGCACACCAGTTTATTTCCTTGCATTAGCTGAACCATCTTAACATTAGTGTGTGAATATCTGGAGTTAAAAAAAAACCAACCACCTGAGCCACTGGATTTAACCAGAATAACTGGGTAGAAATCTGCTTATTATCTTTAAGTGAACTGTATTTCATTCTGATCTCCGAATTTGTTCCGACTTCACGATTGCCTTATGTTTAGGTGTGGCATGGAAAAGATTTGGCAATTTAATAGGGAAATTTCTCTCTACAACTTCCTGAGGAGGAGAAGTGCTGATCTCTTCTCCCTGGTATCCAGTGACAGGACACGTGGGAACAGTTCAAAGCTGCACTAGGGCTCTTTCAGACTGGACATTAGGAAGCATTTCTTTACCAAGAGGGTGGTCAAACACTGGAGCAGGCTTCCTAGAGAGGTGGTTGATGCCCCAAGCCTGTCACAGTTTCAGGAATCATTTGCACAACGCCCTTAACAACATGCTTTGACTTTCAGTCATCCTTGAATTGATCCAGCAGTTGGACTAGATCATGGTCATAGGTCCCTTCCAACTGAAATAGTCTGTTCTACTCTACATTCTATTCTAAGTGAAGAGGTAATTTTTTAAGAGTTACACCCCTGTTCATCTCAGTGCTACTGTAATGGAAGAATTTGTCATGTTATTTTTCTTTTCCTCTCATCTTCTGTAACTCACAGAGGATGCATCAGATGGATAAGAAACAAGTCATTCTTGTATCACTAACTGCATAATGTTAGAAGTCCATCACTTTTGCCCTCTGCACACAAATTTAGAGGCGTACTGTTTTCTGTACTCTTATTGCTGTATATTGGCATGCTCAGATACCTTTTGGTTACTTGTTTGTTTCCAAGTTCTCTGAGAAAGTATCCTTGTTTTCCCAGTTTTCTGGTAGTTCTCAATGAAGCCTGTCTTTCCTCATTAAAATTTCAGTCAGAGAAGATGAAGCCAATGTACCAAACAATGTGAAACTTGTGTATTAGAGCCCCAGGATATATTAACAAGCAATCTGAATCATGGCACAGTTTATTGGAGGCAGTGGTGGTAAGTGCAGGCTCGCAAAGCTTTTGATTCAGACTGCAGGTTAGGAAAGGACTCCAAGAGCAGAGCACTGATTGACAGTTGCAACTCTTGACTTCAGTTTAATGCTGAAATGGGAAGGTATAAAATGTAATGAGTTGGAGCAGCAGAGCCAGCGGGGAATATTAAGGCTGGTGCAGTTTCAAAGAGGTGTGTGCAGTTAGGGAAAATGATGTTATTCCACCCCAGTGACTTATGAAAGTGCCAGGGATTGATTATCTGGGGACCCCTATTTATTTGTGTACAGACGTAACCCACCAAGGTGCTTCTCGCTACCAGTTTGTGCCCTTGTGGAAAAGAAAATACACCTGCCTTCAGAAGGGTACATGGCTGTTCCCACAAGCAGCACTGGGCATGTTCCCATGTTTCAAACTGGGCTGAGCATTCAAACTTTGCTTAATTCACACTTCTGTAGGATTTCAAACTTCTGTAAAAGTACTGCTTAAGAGGAAAGACGTATTTCTTCTTTCAAAAACAGGGAAAGATTAGTAATTTTCATTTTTAGTCTGTAGTGGTGTTTTTGTGGTTTGTTTTTTTGTTTGTTTCCCTAGAGAAAGGTCTTTTCACTTTAACAGAGTATGGTTGCATTTAAACTGTATCTTCTTTTCAATAGAGGTGGTCCTTTAATTAACCATTTAATTTTGCAGAAGTCAAAGAACAATCATAAACATTCGAGCCTTGAATTGGTTAAAAATATCTTAATATTTAACATAATAATAATATTTAATATAATAATATATTATATCTTAAAAGGTATTGTTTGAGAGACTTGGAGTCTTTACATTGGAGTTTTGAAGATGTGCAGAGCTTGAGGCTGTTAAATACGTGTCTTTGGCTCTGCAGAGTCACTGCAGGGGAGTGGGTTTGGCAGAGAGGCCCCCACCCCGTGGGGCTGTGTGTAATGCTCTGTGCTTTTTCATCATCTGCACTGCTGGAGCTGGTGTTTAAAAACACAGTGATCTGAACATTGGCCCCAAATGTCAGTTCTTGTTGGCCCCATCACTGCTGGTGGTTTTAGCAGAGATCCCGAGCCTGCTCACTTGCCTAGAGCAGAAGTGTGGCTATTGCAAACCACGGCTCTGGGTGTGACCCAGAAAGCAGAGCCTCCACATCTTTCCATGTACCTGGAGAAATTCAGTGCCAGTAAGACCAGATCAGTGGAGAGGCAGGTCCCAGGAAGAAGTTAACATATTGCTTTCAGATATTTTAAAGGAAAAGAAAAAACGGAAAAGGGAAAGGCCATCTGGAGCATTCTTGCCTTGAGGCACTGTGGTCTTTGCATACAGCTGCCAGAGGAAAAGCCTTTGGCCTGTGCTCCATGAGTTTTGGCAATGGCCAGTGTACGTCAGAAGATGCAAATGTGAGGATTGCCGCTTCTGCTGAACAGATTGAAGAGCAGGAAGGCATGTTCACTGACTACTCCAGAGACTCTTGAAAGGGCACCAGCTAAATCTTAAAAAAAAAAAATCGGCATTCTGCCTAAAGTTCATCTTGAAGGAACTGATTTGTGATGCTCTAGCTTGGATTTGCTAAAGGAAAATTCTTGACTGCTCAAGGCCTCTCAGTAACAAATCTCTGGAACACCCCAAAGTGGCTGCTGTTTGACCAGTCTTCTCCATTTTCACCAAAGACTCTTCCTGTACAAATGCACTGACCTAAATCAGAGCACTGCAGCTGAGTTCCAGTGAGTTTGCACAGAAACAGCTGTGGCAGAGGTTGCTGGGAAGGGTACAGCTAATGGGGTGAGTGGAGGGACTGCAGGACAGCACAGAAACTGGTGAGTCCCCAGTGTGAATTGTGAACCATGGTTTGAACCATGGTTTAAAATCTTTGTACCAACAAAATCACTCTACAGAGTTACCCGAATTAGTTAATATTTATTGTAGTTTGGCCAAGAATTTGATCCCTGTTTGCTTAAAAGACATATATTGAATTTCTTTTTAATTAGACTCATTAAATATGGTGACATTAGCACTGTACATCATGGTGCCTACTAATAGATGTTCCCTTTGCAAATGGGCCTGCTGTGAGAACACCTCATGCATTGGAACTACGGTAATGCTTCTATGGCCCATCAGGGCAGCTAATAAGGAATCTTCCATTTGTGAGGCCTTTCACATTGAGAACAGTAGATGAATTGCAACAAGCTTTAGCAGGCCAGCTTGTAACTACCATTAGGATGCAGAAGAGGTAACAGAAATAGAAACCTATGCAGTAATCATAGAGAAGAATGTGCATTTGTCTTATTTGTATGTGGTTTTTAAGGCATTTGGCAACAACAGACTTTTTTTTCCTAATAATCAAGTAATCGTCATCTGGAATTGACCATACTTTGAGAAAGTTGCTTGGGAGCATTCTTTTCCATGCTGCAATTTTACTTTTTTTTTTTTTTACCTTTTTTTATCATGTATCATTCCTCTCAAATCAATATTCAGTTAGTTATTCACTTCCATTTTCATAACAAAAGTCAATATTAGCTCCAGCAGAGATTTATTTCCTTCAATCAATAAACCAGTGTGTGGCAGTACATATTTTAACAGGAGAGCAACTAGGATTGCAGGGGTTATTTTTACTACATCATCATATAGCCACTGGGAGACAAACTGTTAAAATGAAAGAGGTTCTGACCTCCTGTGTCCAGCAGGTCGAGGAAGGTTCTCCTCCCCCTCTGCTCTGCACTAGTGAGACCACATTTGGAGTATTTTGTTCAGTTCTGGTCCCCCCAGTTCAAGAGGGACAGGGAAATAGTGGAGAGTGTCCAACAGAGAGCTACAAAGATGATGAAGGGACTGAAACATCTCTCTTATGAGGAAAGGCTGAGAGGCCCAGGGCTGTTTATCCTCGAAAAGAGAAGACTGAGAGGGGATCTTATCAATGTTTAGAAATATCTGAAGGGTGGGTGTCAAGTAGAAGGGGCCAGTCTCTTTTCAATTGTGCCCTGTGATAGAATGAGAGGTAATGGTAGCAAGATGAAACATAGGAAGTTCTGCCTCAACATGAGGAAAAACTTTTTCACTGTGAGAGTGACAGCACTGGAAGAGGCTGCCCAGAGAGGTTGTGGAGTCTCCTTCTCTAGAGGCTTTCAAGACCCACCTGGATCTGTTCCTGGGAGGCATGCACTGGTTGTTCCTGCACTGGCAGGGGAGGTTGGACTCAATGATCTCCAGAAGTCCCTTCCAACCTCTACCATTCTATGATACTGTGATAGATTTAGGAATAGAAAGGAGGAGTTACTTGAAAGGTCAAGGGATCCTATTTTCAATTTTCTGCACATCTGTTTGACCCACTGGATATAATTGTGTTCCTTACCTGCAAGATCCCCCTAGAGCAAAAAGTTGTTTCGCCATTCTGTTGGAAGGGAACTGTGATTTCTCATGTACAACTGGATGATACTGCAAGTACTTTTTCATTCTAACACTTAAGCAGTAAAAAAAGTGAGTCATCATCCTTCTGTTATAGTTGAGGCACATGGAGATCAGTGATCACTTTTTCAGCATAGGTCCACTTCTATTTGAGCACCTAAATGAAAAGTTCTGATTTTTGCAACAGCTTGGCATTTGTAATCAGAGCACTTCATCTGAACGATATGCCAGGCTCTGTTTTCTTTTTTAAGAGCTCTTCAGAGCTGGTCATACCATGCTCACATTCTAATGCTGTGCAGAGTTAAGTTTGCAACTCTGTAATTAAGCTCCCACTTCTTTGGGGGGAAAAAATGAAAGGTTGCTCTGGGACTTCCCTTTTCAAATAAAAATGCTTGCCAGTCCAAGATGTTGCTACAGTTGCATTAAACTATATTGACTATGGAATAAAGGAGAAATGCATATTAATCTTATTAATAATTTATTTTTATTGTGCATAATTATGCATTGCTAGTATGCATACTAACCTGGCATTATTAATTAACCTGCATACCAGTTGTGAGGAACTACTAATAACATTAAGAAAGCTGGATGTACTCCAAGGAACTTCCTCTGGGGTCCACACTCACTGATTGACTGTCTTTTCATTTGATAACTATTCTACTCCTGCTACAGCTACTGAACAGGCTGCTGATAAACCTGAACGGCATTGCCTCTGGAGAGAGAACTAGTATATAATAGAATGATGTACTGTCAATATCTAAGGCAGCACAGCTTTGGGTTATGCAGAATCCTTAACCCCGTGGAATTTTGTGTATGTTGCAGATATGCCACTTAGGGTTTTTTCTGCCTGAAATCTTTCTTCAGTGGATTTTTCCATCTGGTTAGAGGAAAGGTAGGAAAGCTCAAGAAATTAAATTTTAACCCTGACAATTGAAATCTCCATAAAATCATTCTTGTCTTCTGAAAGCTGTTACACTGGGTTTTTCCATAATGGACATGTATGTGTGTGTGTGTGGCGTGTGTGTGTGTATATATATGCACACACACAAATCTTACACCAATGTTACGAGAATTTCTTGCTCTTACAGATTTTTAGAAGGTTCTTTTTTTCCCCCTCTTGATGAGAAAGAATTTATGAGAGGTGATGCCAAGTGTCTTAGCTCCTGGATACATATCAGGGATGTCATATGCTTAAACTGCCTGAAACTTCTGGTTGAATAAAGTTAGCGTTTTTACAAGGCAAGGCATACAGGTCTCGCTAACCTATGCTTTCCAGTGAGCTTCCATGTAATTTGTTGCTGGTAGTTGAATATGAAGATCATTTCTGGGAGTAATATTCTCCAGAAATCTTTAACCAGGTTTTTGTAGAGGTTTTTTGGGTTGTTGTTTTTCCATACTCAGTTTCCTTCTTCAGCAATGCAGATCATTGCTAAGAAAATTGAGAATGAGAGAAGAATCTCCCTGCTGTGCATCACTGCTCACTTGAGTCAGGACTCAGGCAAAGCCTTTCTTTTTGTGGGCTGCATCTCTTTACTTGCAGCCTTTCAGTAAGTCATGAAGTAATTCACCCTAACTGAAAACTGCTGTATGAGACTCCTCTACCAGAGATGGAGTTGAATATTCTCGGTCCATGAAAACACAAACAGAACGAAGTAAAGGGCGTCAATGCTGTTTGCTGAAATTCTGGTATGTCTCAGAGTTCAGCTGTTTGAAGTTGATGGAATTGATATTGGAATTGGTCCTCAGTCCAGAAGTGCATTTTGCTACAAGTGTTTTTCAGCATTACTTTCCTCTTCTTGCGATGCACTATATTTGATCATCTGCTGTGAGACAGGCAAGACAATTAGGACAGTGATGCTATTGTAATGAGTGCATAGAGATGGTGGCAACCTCTATATTTAGGCTGCCTTAACATTTCCACTCTAAAGTAATCATTCAAGCTCTCCTAAGTACTCTTACTCAGCTACTCTTGCCAGCAGGCATTTGAAATGCAGCCTTGGATACAGTCTTGGGAATTAAATATGTCTCTCTGAAATTTTGCTCAGGTTTGTATGAGTTTCAAGGCTTTTGAAAATTGTCATTTCTGTTCTCTCGCAGGCTGTACCGAAACACTACCCCAGATTTACATGTCCTTTGCCATTAGACCTGTTAGTTTAAGCATAGCATTAGGCTAACCTGACCGTTTGGGCCAGACTTAGACTGGGATCTTTGCACGTGGATCTTCAGCGCACAACAAATGCACAAACAGACCAGCTTGGATTTTCATGTGCTGTAGAGGAGAGCTGTATATCAAGCACACTACTGAGCTTTTTTTTCAGAAGCCATCTTCTTGTTGTCCATCAGTCATTTGCCTTGAGGAAACACGATGTGCTGAACAAGGCTTTTAGCACTCCTTGTCTGCTCTGCACCCTCTTCTCACGGGGGGCTATTCTCACAGAAGCCTTTGTAAATTAAATTGGGCTCTTTTCTCCAACAAACACCAGTCTAGATAGTTCCAAAGAGGTAAAGAGGGCTTCTTTTCCTTTCAAAGTACTAAAAACTAATTTTCTTAATCTCCAAGACACTATCTAAGTCAAGGTCATCAGTCACAACAGTTTCATGCCTCAGACCAGGTACAAAACTCTGGATGAGTGCACATATACCTTCCCCTTTTTCTGGCTGTAATCTCTCCTTGTGTGATATTTAGAGCAGTGAGGAGAGTTAAAAAAAACACAAACTCTATTTATTTTTCCTGTTTTCTGGGAACCAGGACTTCCAGTATTCTTTCTACATTAATACTGCGGCATGAAATGAATGTTTGTCTCCATTGTCAGTTTTCCTTTGCACAGAAGTAGCCAACGGGGCTCTAAATTTTGTCTGGCTGCTAAGGTCAGGAAGGCATAAATACTTAGATGAAACTGTTCTTCAGTGTACTGTTCGTAACCTTTTGTTTTAACTGGCCCTGAATGAGTAGGAGGCTTTCTGTTTACAAAAAAGGGGGGAAAAAAAGTGTGATCTTACATGTTTTTAACAGCTCTCAAGAGTCCTGTTTTTGTAATAGCCTTATTAATGTTTAAAACAGGAAAGCAGGAACTAAATATTTAAGGTAAGAACACTGCTCAGTTTATATAGTGCTTTCCATCTAAAGATGGGCCCAAGTGAGATCTTACCAAGTATTGTCTTGTCAGGCTGTCAAAGCCAAAACAAAACAAGCAAATTAACTGAAGTTGGCTTTGCCAATCTCCTTAATTACTGTTAGGATAATGAGATCAGGATTTCTCATTTTGACAGTGTCACCATGAAACTGCAGGGCATTGTGGAATATTAAGTGATCTTTTAATTATGGAAGAACAGTTCAACTGCAGCCCTTAAGACATGCAAGCAAAATGTATTTTGATCAGATTGTTTGAAGGAAGCTCAAGGAACAGAAACTTCAAGTTAAGATGTGTCTGCTATGAAGTGAGCACTTGATGCATCATAACCCACAATTGCACAAACTGTTCCTCTAATTTGGTTTTTCACATAGCTTGTAGTTAAACCTGCTTGCTCTTCAGCAGAGCCTGTATGGGGCTATGAAGGCCAGCCTGCATAAGCTGCCCTGTATGCTCGTAGCCAGAACTGCCACTTGCAGGAACAGTTGGTGTGAAATCGCAGAAGAGGCCTCAGCTGCTAGAAGTAGGAGCCTATGAATTGCATTTTGTTTCGACATCAGAAACGTTTAAGTGCAGCCCCTCCTCAATACTTCACAGATTCAGGGTTCAACTGTCAAATGCTCTAAGTGAGGGTCAGCTTGAGCTGATGCTCTAAGGCTGTGAGGTTGCGCTTTCTTGCTCTGCCTGTGCTGAAGTGGGCAGGGACAGAGGGTAGCAGGCTGGGAACACAACAGGCTGTTTCCTACTCAGGGTTTGTTTGTGTGACAGTAGCATCTAGAGGTTTCAAAAGGAATTAAAGCCCAGTTTGCTAGTGGCTGCACATAACATACAGTCCCCATCTTAAAGGATAGACTGAAAAAAGGACAGGAAAGGAAACGTAAACCCAGGCTGAGACTGCAAGCAAGCAACTTTCTTCTGTATGTGTGTTACTTGGTAGACAGTGCTCTGGACTCTCACCCTTCCCCATTTGACCTTGGAAGAGGAATGGTGTTTACAAAAGCTATTTGGGGTAGAAATCATTAATCTATTAATACCTTGCATAAGTGATGAGCCATGTTTGTCCAAGAACAGAAGAGGTACCTTTTCCGAGCATTAGCCGTGCCCCAGGAAGGAGGTTGGGTTATGATGGGATGTTACCATCATCAAAGCCACCCTGTCACCGTTCATCGCTTAAAACCAAAACGTGGGAAAAATACTACAGTGTGACAGAGCTGTGACACTGTGCTTGGATTTGGTTTTACTGACAGCCTCCTGTTTGCAGTCTTAACACAGTGCTCAATGAGGAGACTAGGAAGGTGATTTTCTGCTCTGCGAGTGGAACACGCCTTGCAACTGCACAGGCCGGGTGCTGCACAAGTGCAGCGTTTCACTGAGAGGGAGCGGGCTTCTGCGCTCCTGTTCATGTGCCTTGACCTGATGACCACCCTCTGATCTTCCTCCACAGCTGAGTTGTTACCAAAGCCATTGCATTTTTGGCAGAAGACTTGGGTCTCTCCTAGTGTTAAGACTTAGGCTGCAACAGAATAACCATGAGGTGAGGTCTTGCTTTGTCATCTTCTGCCTCACGCTGATCTCTCGCATTTCAGATCGCCTACGCTGCAGTGGACTGTGCCAAAGAACAGAATCACGACCTGTGTAAGCAGGAAGGGGTTGATGGCTACCCCACCTTCAACTATTACAACTATGGGAAATTTGTGGAGAAATATACTGGAGAAAGAGGGGTAAGTGAAAGCAAGAGTCATCACCTGATACAGGGAGGAAGGTGTCCTCTCCCTGTACTGCCTTGTGAATAAAAACTGTGAGGTAATTTTTTATCATGCTGAAAGGACATTTAACCGCTTCTGTTCCTGTCTGATGTGGATGAATCATTGTGAGCACATCTCTTGCATCTCTGCATTAGGAACATACTTGGTCTATTTGAGGAGCGTTGGAAGAGGAAAACTGAGTAGATTTGGTAGTACTTTGTTGTATTACTCTTTAAGCTGAAGTCTGCAAGTGAATTTGGAGTGAGCAGAAGTGAAAGGTTTATTCCATGGGCTGCTGCTAGGTGCAGAAATGCCAGAAAATATGCAATTTACCCGGATCCAGTTTAGGAACTGGATCGCTCGTATACTGCAAACATGCTACACGTCCACCAGGCTGCCAAATGGTGACAGGCCATTGGTTTTATAGCAGGGACAAAGCTGTCTTTTGGAGACTCAGGGAAACTAAGTATCTCATTCTCCCTGAATCAGATTCACTCCTGGAGCTCAGAGTGGAAAGACCAATTGTGCCATCTAGCCCGTGGGCTGAAGTTTCATTCTTTTGTGCTTCCGTGGCCAACTAATTATGTGCTATGAGTAAAAGGGGCAGAAATGGCACAGTGCCTTTGTGGTTGTAAAGTGCCTGAAAATAAGGAAGCAATCCAACTGTTTGTGTGTTCTTTCTCATAACCTCCTGGGGGTGGGTGGGTGGGGGGTGTTACTTATCAGCTGTGACTGATTGCCTGGAGAAGCTTGGGTCTACAAGAAAAACTTGGGGTCTTCATGCCATCCAGCGATTTCTGATAAAAGAGCCTTGCCTGAAAGTTATTGCTGCTATTACAGCTCACCAAATTATAGAGAAGTGTGAAGGAAAAAGACAAACTCCGAGGTTCTTTGTTAGTCAGGGTGTTAAGGAAGTCTTCGTGGAGCTTTACCTCCCAATTTTCTCCAGCATTAGGACCCCAGTAATTACCATTTTTCAGTGCTGATACAGGCATTGTTACAGATACTGTGTTTAGTTCCAATTGCGGATCTTTTTGTGAAAGTAAAGATGGGTGCAAGTAGCCAATAATTAAGTAAAATTTCAGCCGCAATTTTTGTATTTCTGACCCGTACTTGTAGAAAAGATTTATGAAAAGAAGGATCTGTGGTGGCTGATAAAGAGAATTGAGCAAGACAGGGGTGCTCTGAGGCCACAGCAGTCGGAGGATGATTATCCCTATGCTGCAAAGTGGACTGACTAATCCCCTACGTACAGCCAGCCCTTTCTCGGGTAGAATTAAATTACCCAACAGGAACATTGCAATCTCTGCTGCTGGCAACTGTGTTCCCCCTCCACCTCTCCTGGGACCTATGGTCTTCTGCTTGTGCAGCATCAAATTGGGTTTTATCTCCTATCATGGTAATGCTGGCGATGGTGCTTAGTGCAGTGCCCTCCATGGAGTTTCCAGGTCTGGTCACAAATCTGTTTCAGTAACAAGGGATTGTGCTGTTAAAATGACTTCTGATGAGCATGACAACACCTTTTGAACCACCTTGGCTCACCACCCCCTACTTTGCAAAGGAAATGTCAGGAGAGAGCAGTGGTAAGCAGGGGACCTGTTTTCTGTTCCAGATTCTGGCACTAAATCAGTAGGTGTCCGTGAGTGTTTAGTTCAGTGTGGTGGAAATGATGTGCCATCATTTCTCATGGGCAGGGAAGAAGAGGGCCAATGGCAGCTGCCATGGGAGCAACATGAGATGCTGTGGCAGGAGCTGTGGCCAGTAGAGCAGGAGGTCTCAACTCCTTGCCCCAGCCCACGCCGGAGCACTGGCTGTGGGGAAAATCATGACCCCCAGCAGTAGCCTGTAAGGAGTCCTCTACAACTCCAAGGGAATTGCAGTTCCATAGGAGAGATTTTTTTTGGTATTTCACCCCAAACAATTTGAGCAAGGAAGAGCCAGGACACCCTCTGACCCAAGTGTACCTGAAATGACTTCCAGACACACATCGCTTTGAAAACGGGGGTCCTTTCATGGCTATTGATTGCCAGATGTCTCCAGATGATGTATGCTCGAAACCTTTTTTTTTTTTGCAGTGGTAGAACAGGGAATAGTTTTACAAGAGTGTTCTGTTGTTCAACCTTCTTGAAAGCTTCCCAGTTTTGGGGTTTGGTTTTACTTTGCTTTTTTTGTGTTGTTGGTTTTTTTGAAGTCAAACTTTGACTTCTGTTTCTTGTTCTCTGCCTCTTTGTATTTTTCCTTTTTATCACCAGTTTTGATTGGTGTGTTTCAGAATTGCTTGAAAGTAAAAACGGTCACATTGGGTGGAATCAGTGTTACTTGCTCAGACAACTGTGGTGTTGGTGTAGCCGTAGACAGTGTGTAAATACAGGTGTTCACACCTCCACCTATCTGAGCCTTTTGAAATGGCTGTGAGCTGTGTTCAGAGCTTTCCTTGCAAAAGGAAACTGCTGGCATCCAGCAGCCTTAGATAATCAGAAATCCTAAGCTGTTGAAATAACAGAGATTGGCATCTAGGCATCCAGCTTTGAATTGGTTTGACAATGATTTTGATAGTAACTTGAAAAAAATGTAATTCACATCATTTGAGTATGTGGAAAAGGAGGAAGATCATGAGCAATACCGTTAAAGGATGAGGAACAGTGGTAAATTTGTGTATAGCCAAACAAACTGCTTTCATTACACATGTAGCATACAAATGTGTTTTGAAATGTCTTTGAGCGTTTTTGACAAAAAAGCATCACTGGCACTTCTAGGGACAGACCTTACCTTGTCCTGTGAGTTTTAGGACCTCTTTCTCTGTCTTCCATCTCTTCAAATTTTCACGTGTGGAATCTGCACAGATATTTTCCCTTTCATTGCAGCAGAGCAGCACAATGGACCAGAGCACTGCCAGATGAGACAACACAGAAGCAATAACTGCTGCTTAGTTTATATTTTGCCGTGGGCTAGAGAAAGTAAAAAAAGTGTTCTTGATGTGTTGTTTTGGTTTGTTTGTAAAAATATGACCCTTTTTTTTTTTTTTCTTTCTTCAAAACCAGGATTCTGGATTCACCACTTTTATGCGAACCTTGAGAGAAAGGGACCATGAAAGAGTAGGAAAGAAGAAGGATGAATTGTAGTTTCTGCCTCAAAAGAAGCTTTCCGCTGCACTGTGAATGGTTCCAGGTCTTTCTTTTGTTAATGCACCTGAGACTTCACATATTCTCAAGACAGAGACTTTTTTTTATAAACAGCCATGGCCATTTTGTACAATTTTGAAATAAAGTGAAACCACTTGATTTTTAAAAGGAAAATAAATTAGAAAGTTGCCATAATGTTTTAAAGAAAACTTAGCATTTTCTCTCATGTTGTGAGACTATGCCCACTGACACTCCTATGCAATATTTTTGTAGTCTGTAGTGTGTCTGTAGGTGATGTTGTTTGATAGGGTGATTTTATTTTTTTTTAAGGTATTGCAGTACGTGTAAAAAACAAGGGGGGAAGGGACAGTTATTTGGTTTGGGGTTTGGTTTCTGTTTTGTTTTAAATCAGTGAAGGAAAATGGGACTTGTAAGACACAGATTTATTCAAATACAGTTTTACATTCTTGTGAAATAGTTACATGTTCTTCAGTGAGATGTGGGGGAACAATTTTAAGGTGCTCAGGGATAAACAAGGTATCTTAGTGAAGGCATTAA
The DNA here is from genome assembly GCA_025331215.1 of Actenoides lindsayi. Taxonomy (NCBI): domain Eukaryota; kingdom Metazoa; phylum Chordata; class Aves; order Coraciiformes; family Alcedinidae; genus Actenoides; species Actenoides lindsayi. The sequence continues at coordinate 13,293 of WTSP01024549.1, read as the reverse complement.
TATGGACCCTTCCAGATCTGTTGATTTCTTTTTATATCTCTGGTCTTTAAATCAGGACTGTTTACATATAGAATGTATTGAGTGAATTAAGCCAAGTATCAAAAATCAGCAGAGCATGGGTGAAATTACACTAAACCCTCCTTTTTTGTCAAATATTGTCAAATGCATCTAAGTTATGGCAGGAATGATTGCCTTATAGGGGTATGACAGTTACCCTTATAGGTATACATTCTCCCTTCAAATTACAATTGGGCCATATAAAATGTGTTGGAAAGTGTTATGTTCAACTGTTTGGATAAATGCATAATACTTCTGATAATGCAGTAATTATGTATATTACGTGTTTACATTCCAAAAGTTGATCTGCATTTGTATGTGGGATTTTTCCTTTTTGCTCTTTAAGGAGTTGCATAAACAATCTCTGACAAAATCATCACTGTGAAACCTGTATTAGCAGCAGTTGAAATGTGTTACACTCTTGATGCTTAAAAAAAACCAAACACTGATCTGGAGGTAATTATGTCTTCACAGGAGGGGAGAGGGAGGGGCAGAAAGTTGTGATTCACTTTGAACTAAAAATAAATTTTTAAAAAGAGAAGTATTTTTATCATTAATCCACCTTGTTCTTCCCCAGTGGGTGAACAACTGTAGCTGGCGGTGGTTTAGGAAGAGCCAGCACACATGGGATGGGTGCCCACCACCCCTTTGCTGGGGACAGCCTGGTGCCCAGGTGTGCTGGGCAGTAGGGCAGGGTGTTCAGTGGTGTGAGAACCAGCTTCCATCTACCTTGGCACACAACGGTCAGACAAAACAGCTTTTTACAGGGAAAAACTGCCTTGGGTCTGAAATCTTCCTCTTGCTCCTCAGCTACCCATGTCATTTTCTTTTGCTAGTTTGGATCCCTGGGGAAGACTCTGCTAATGGACAACTCGGTGCTGTGCTGCTCAGGAGGGGAATGATATCTTACCTCCTTTCTTGATATTTTTTCCCCCTCTTCTCTCTTGCCCAATTAATGGCTCTGTATGTTTGGCACTGGTTAAGCTGCTGAAGCCATTAGTGAGTAATCTGGAATACCAGTAGCCTGATTGGCCTTGTATGGTAGCCAGCTTGTTAACCATGACATCAAGTTGAACAGTGATGGAGCTGTGCCAAGTGTCTTCTCTTATTAGACACCTGATGAGTCTCTTCACTCAACAAATCAGCTGCCTGGTAGTACATAATATCCTGGTGTGAAAGTAGCTTAATTTATTAAGTCTCTTACTGTGTTTTTTTTTCCTTTTCTGTTAGCATAGTTACTTCAGGTTGTGTTTAGTGCTTTTGCATAAGATCATGGTAATTCTTTCCTTCAAGCTATCCTCACATTAGTAGCGAGAATTCTGCCTTGCGTTTAGGAAATTCTATATATTGATGCTATTTGGTTTGAAAAAAGAGTTCTTTTGCTTACCAGCAAGTATGAGCAGTCCAAACTCACTGCATCTTTTTTTATCTCAGAGTCAAAGCAGCTGCCATTAAGGAAAGAGTCTGCATTGAGCATTTCTGTGCATAGGCTGTGCCTATGTTTGTGCTAATTGATGAGAAATGTAGACTTCTTTAAAAAATCATAGATTGCCAATGATGACATCACTTGTCAGGATCATTCTGAATGATAGGCTTTAGTAAATGTTTAGGATAGGACAATTGCACACTGTGCTTCAGACCGGGAATTCCTTACAGCTGGTTACACCATAATAAAATTAAAATTAAGGATTCTTGTTTTTCCCTTCAGCCTTTTGTCAGTTACTTCTTGGACTTGGGCTTCATTTTTTCTTGGCTAATCATGTGTTAATGCACAAATATAAAATATTTGAGAATAATTTACCTTCTGTTACAGGGTCATGACTCATCTGGTTTATAGTCTGAATGGTTTCTGAAAACCAGTTTTGAACACCGTAAATGATTACATCAAATGGCTGACAAAAGCCTTAGTTACTGTGAACTAGAGTGCACCATGAGCTTGGAGCTTTCCTTCCAAGCCTTTTTAATTAGTAGACCAGGTCTAGATCTCAGTTACACTGTGGTAATTCTGTTGCTTCTAGTAAAGCAAAAATTGGTGTTTGTATTTGCTAGCAAAGTCAGTTTATGTTTATATTTGTATCAGTCAAGCTGAAATGCTTCACAGAAAAAAATTGAAAACTGTGAATGAAAAGTATCTTATATGTAAGAGGTCACATTTTGTGCAATTAAACAGCTGGGTATTTCACACATTCAGACTTTCCAGCCCATCGCAGTAGAGGAGTAGCCCAGGCATTCATAACCGCATAGGAATTTCTGCCACAGTTCAAAGTGAGTAATCTGGGCTTTCAAATCATGAAGCATTTATCAGCAAGAAACTTAATTGCTGATAACAAATGGTTTGCAGTGCGTCAGAGATTCTCCTCTTACAGGTTTGGTCTTTTGGCCCTTTTAAGATGTGATTCAGAGGTCTTGGACATGTGCTACACCGTTAACCCTAAGCAGAGTAGGTCTTGTTGAGGAGGGGTAAAATGTGTACCCAGCAGAGAGGCTGTGTATTGCTTCTGTATTGTTTTCTTCCTCAGCATTGGTTTAAACAAGATATAAATAGCCTGCAGGTCAGTGTTAGTACTGCTGTGTAGTTGGACCAAGAGACAAAGGGTAGCAGGACCAAGCAGACTAGTAGCAGCTGGATAGGAAATGGTTTCCCCATCTAATGGAAGAGCCTGTGATGCTGGATTTGTATCATCCACCAGAAGAAGAGAAAGGGAGCCTGGAAAAGATCCCAGGAGAGTGAATACTCTGGGATATGGCAGACCTGGGCTGGCATCCCAAGATGAGCATAAGCTTACATCCCAGTCCTCTGCAACCAGAGAGGATAATTTGGCTTCTGTTGTAAAGGAGTTAGCCACCTATCTGTGACCCAATAACTATGTCCTTATTTGTTCAGACTAGAGCAACTCCTACAGGAGAGACTGGAAGAGACTTGCTTTCCAGTCTGAATCAAGAAAAGCAACCTAGCAAATCTCCATTTCCTCTTTCCTTCCCCCTGTAAAATTCCATTCTGGACCTGATAGCCCCACTGACCCCCAAGCCCTCCTGACTAGTTGCAGTTGGGTGAAACAGACTTGGGGCATTTTTCTAAACTCCCACCTAGACCAAATTAGGTCCCCAAATCTTGCTGACTTAAAATTATCTCTATAGTCATCCACAAAGATGGATTGGTACTAATGAAAAAAGATTAGAGGGTAAGGTTTATGTTCTTACAGCATTTAATTTGGGAGTAAAAAAGCAGATGCAACTCCTATCATGAGTAAGCTCTAAGAGAATGCTTCAAACAGAATCACCTTTCAGATGGAATTGCTTCATGGGTATTTTGGTTATTTTGGTTTTAGAGGCTAACTGCTTTTCAAAAGGAAAGTCAAGACCTGGTGACCTAGCCCACAGGTGTTTTCTTAGGCTGTTTGCATTAAAAAAAAAAAGGCAAAAATCACTTTCCATATTCTTGATGATGTTATATTGCAAGAAAAAAAAAAAGTTACTTATATGGCTTTGCTAGAATAATACTAAGCCCCTGCCAACTGCATTTTACAAAGTATGAAACAAGCCACTCACTCAAAATGACTCTCAGGGGAGCCAGGACTGTTGTCCACGTGCACCTCATTTTAATTTAATAGGCTTCCTTTAGTGTGATTGGGTCTGTAATGGTACACTGGGATCGCAGGAGTAAATTCTGAAAACTGAGAGGGGGAAAATCAGCTTTTATCAGCAGGTGCTGAGCATCAGGGCCAAAGGCTGGCATTTCCTTTGCCTTTGGCAGCCCAGCATCCTCGAGCATTTCATGTCCCCCCTGGAACTGCGGGTGTGCAGCCCTTTGGCTAACCCAGTTGTGTACATAACTGCTCTGTGCTGGAACTGGTTGGAAACCAAAGTTTTTCCTGTTATTTTTTTCTGGCTGGTTGTGAGAAAATGCAATGCATTCTCTGTGCATCTTGCTTGTATTTTCTGATTAAGAAAGGAGCATATCTGGGTGTTTCTACAAAGGAAACGACTCCAAATGCCTTTTTATCTGCTGGCAACCAGGACTTCTGGAACGCCTGACTGACCAGCACCACTGAAATACTCCCTGTGAAGCACCCTCGCCTTGCTTCGGCTTTTGCCAAGGTTTTGGCAGGCACTGTGTGATGCAATGTTGCAAAAAAAAAAAAATCTCAGTATCTACGACTGTGATTTCCAGACTCCGGTTTCTGAGGAGTTATGCTGAACTATAAACTCTGTGCATTCATCAGTCTAATGTAGCTGGTTTTGAGGTCAAAAGAAAAAAAAAATAGTAAAAAAAATCTGTTAGCCCAAAATTCAGGGAATCACTGCTCCAATGCTGGCCCATAATTAAAGCCAGGAAGATATCTGGGTGTTTCCACCCAGCAGCCAGACCTGGTCCTTGGTTTGTAAGATTGCTGCTCCTGATAGTCTTCTGTCCTCCTGCCCACAGCACTCGACACTCTTGCACGGAGACAGTGCTCCTTAAGGAACTGTTACTCTGTGTTTGCTTAGAAAGCATCATAGTGCTAATTATGCTCATTAGCTTTGAGACCCTAATAAATTATCTTTCCTATTGCTCTTCCATCACTCCGTAATGAGAACCATTTAGTCAGATTTTGCAGATACTGCTCCCTCCCTCTCTACAACACATGATTCCCTGCAAGCATTCATCATAGGAAAAAAGCTTCTACGTGAACAAAATCTTTTCAAATTAGTCTCTGGTGCCCCAGTTAAGAGGGTGTCTACATCCCAGGCATGCAGAAGAGCCTTCTTCATTAATATGTGCAATTCTGCGTGAGCTGATTAGCTCTTGCAGCTCATTTGGTAGCAAATGTGTAAATCCGTCACACTCCAAATGCCAAATATGTGCACAGCTAAATTATGGATAAGTAAGAAACTGCAAGAGTTTGGAGTCTCTCCTTGGAAAAAGAGGCCCTTATCCCATGCATTAAATTGGCGCTCTGGATTTATCTAACGCATTTGTCACTCCTCTGCTTTGTCTTTTTTCTGCTTGCAAAATGAATAATTCTTCCCATCGTGTTGATGGCCCTTTCTGTATGTGTGGGTGTTTAATTTTGTGCCTAACATTTGTAACAGACACCTCATATCTAGTCTCGGTTCTCATAAAACAACAATAGCCGCCACGCAATGCAATCTTCCTTGCACAGTACGTGAAACCAAATAATCAGTTACTAACTATGTATTATTAATAATCCAGTTGCTATCACTTTTCTTGTTCTTTTTTTTTGTTTGTAAAAAAGTTGTGAAGAGAAGGGGCGGGGGGAGATGGGGGAATGAAAGGAGTGGGTTTTTCAATGCCTTTAGCCAGGGCAGTGCTGCACAGTTCAATTGCTGTAACAGCGTATCTGCCGGAGCAAGGGAAGCACTGAAAAATACCGCCCGTCTATGGGGAGGGGCTGGTCTGCTGCTGCAAACATGAAGTGCCCTCAGTCAGTTACTCTGGGACCAAGCAAGGAAATTGGCCTCAAGAGCTCGCAATTTATGCATGCTTTTAGTCCTCTTTGTGCCAAGTAGCTGCAGAGCCAAAGCAGCTTTGAGGCCCGCACTCACCCGCTCAGGCCAGCCAAGCACCCTCCATTTTACTTTCCCTCAGCACGCAGAGGAACCACAGCACAGACCCAGCCTGATCTCCAACGAGAGCAGTATTTTGGCGTTATCTTCTGTCCATACACGAGACAGGGAAAGAGTTGCCTGTTTCCCAGAAATTCTGATGTGGGCAGCAGCTGTCTTTCTCCAAGCTGAGCATAAACTCTCCAGATAGCATTTCCTAGGAAAATGTGCAGCATAATACTCAAGCTGCCATCCTGTAGCCTCCAGTTTGCTGATGAGGGGACGCTTATTACTGTACTCCACTGCATGAGTGTGGAACAGGGTGGTCAGGTCCGACATTTCCTATTGCATCTCCGGAATGCGCTGAGACCTCTCCAAGAACAGGGGACTTGCTACTGTAAGGGAGAGGGCAGCTCTGTGCTTGGGCTGGACCGCAGTGGGTACCACAGTCCTCCCCAGCGACAATGTGGACAAGACACTGTGGGCTGAGGCTTGGGTTTTTTCCCTTTTCAATGAAGCACAAGCTGCCTTTAAGGCAGACCTTCCCTGATACAGCAGGAGGAGAACGGGGCCACAGGAGAGCTGCTGCAGAAACACAGCCTCTTCACAATGCTGCCCAGCTCCTAGCAGGCCCTTTAGGACTTCAGGGTCCATCACTCCTTCCACCTGCAAGAGATCGTAAAAGGACAGCCACAGGACTCTCAATTTTCCTAAAACTCACCTCTCTGCCAAAGCAATCCTTAGGCAAGAGAGGAGAACAAAAGGAGGGAGTGCAGAAGTTGCAGAGTTCACCGAGTAATAAAGTCATGTTTCTTTGGCAAAGTACTGCAGTATTAGGTGCATTAGATATATTTTGGATGGATGTATAATCTTAATTGTTGTGTATTGTTTGTATTGTAGTCCCAAGATCCAGGTCCTCATTATGCTAGATGCTGCACAAATATATAAGAGACTGTCATGCATGGAAAGGCTTTTATTATGTAAATAGTCAGATTGGGAAAAAAGAAGTAGCGTTATCTCTGTTTTACAGATGAGGCAGAGAGGAAAAAAAACAAGAAAGCATTTTGCCCAAGGACACACCAAGTCTGTGGGTCAGCAGTGGACTTGAAATTCAAGTCTCGACTTAGTTTCTTACCAGCTCTTCTTCCAATTTGTGTACTGCCCACACGTAATTAAAAATTAAGCACAAAGAAGGCAATGCCATGTGTAATTTATCTCTATCTGGAACAATCATTCAGTAACTCTCAGCCAAATCCTGCCCAGCTCTCTGTTTCTTCCAGACCTGTGTTTCTTCCATTGCCAGTGTTTGTGGTCACCTCACAAGTCAAGTCACTGTACAGGTGCTCTGATTTTCTGCAAGATGTTTGAGCTGGACTACAAACTTACTTGGGAAAAGACCCTGTTCCCTGTGGGCCCATGTCTCAGCCAGAGCAGCCTGCTGAGTGTATATTCCAAGCCTTTTAAACAGTGGTACTAGCAATATTTATAAGAAAGAAGGATGCATATAAAATTGTTCTAGTGAATATAGAGAGGCATCCAATATATTTTATAACTGCTGCTCAACCCTACCTGCTAGTGAAAAATAAATATTGATGCAAATGACCTATACCAAAGACAAATAAAACATGGACTTCGCTGAAAAAGGCACAATATATTTTTCTTTGTGTACATCAATGTTTTATGTCAGGCTTTAGGGAAGAATGTGGGAGGAGAAAATTATAGAAGTCATGACAATCACTGGAAAACAGAATAAAATGGAATTGGCATTTACTGAGGCTAGATAATAGCAGACTAATTCAATAGCTTTCTTTGATACAGTAATTAATTAGCTAGACAAAGAAGGGAAATCTGCCTGTCTGGACTTCAATAAAGTAGCTGATGAGGAGCTGTGTATAAAATTACATCTCCCGCCTGGAGAAGTCTGAGATTTATAGAGGAACTATAAGGCGTACACACAATGTTAGAAGAAGAGAAGCTGAGCTATGTTGAAAGTGAATTATTCAAAGCTCCAAAAGAAAAAGTCTTAAGATTATTATTATTATTTTCATTAATGACTCCTTGGGAAAACAGAGGGGTCTGATCATTAAAATGTATTGAAGTCACAAAGTTAGGAGGTATCACTGATGTAGAGAAAGTTCAGAATATCCCACAGCAAGAACTGAATGTCCTTGAAGAGTGAGGCCACAAAAGTAGTAAGAGAGCTAGCAGCAGAAAAAGATTCTGCAGGAAACCAGCAACACTGCAGAAAGATTCCTAACCGTTTGCCCGAGTGCGGTGTGGCCACGGAAAAGGCAACAGGAACTTTGCAATGTGAGAGACATTTCCACAAGAGCAAGGGAAGCATGAACATCCTTGTATAAGACCCCAATAAGATTTTGTTTGGAATAAAATGCATGATTCTGATCAATCACTTTGAAGAAAGGCAGCTTCTTCATGAAATTGGTACAGAAGAGGGATGCTAAAATGAGAAGACTGGAGGACCTTTCATGAAGGGAAAGTGTGCATACACAACTCATTTAGCCCAGCAGCTGAAGACAGAGATGTGGTTAGGTTACTAAGTACCCCAGGTAGGGGAAATATTAAAGGTGGGTGATCTTGGCATACAAGCAAGTGGGTAAAAATTGGCCATGAATAATTTAGACTATCAATTAGATGTCCTTTATCCACATGCGTTGTGAAAGTGTAAAAAAGAGAACAGAACCACACTTAGTTTTAACGTGAAACTCACAAAACATATTACATAGATTATGTGATCCAGTTGCCTGCAGTACCTGGGGACTGGATTTGATAACCCAGAAATTCCTGCCAGTCCTATGTCTTAGTATATTCCTATGTCTTAGCAGGTTTCTGTTATAGTGAGCTACCACCTCCATTTTATAATCTTATTAGGTATTACAGTACCTAATAATCCCATCAGTCCTAAGAAACCTTTCTATCCTTCTGAATTAAATTTCAAATGGAACATCCTAACTGTGGATTACAAAGTCATATGTGGCTTTTTTCTTAAGTAAGTTTGTTGTGGCTATTATAAAGAAAGACAAATAAATTCCTTTAGGAACCAAGAGTTCCTTGAAGATAAATTATAGTGTTTATGGCAAAACTGTACTAGCAAATAATGATTTTCTTATTTATTGTAATTGTTTAAATGGCTCCTAATGACATATTTGGCTTCATGAAGTGATCAGCTTGGAATGACTTTCCCTTCTATGAGAATATTTAAATATAAAGTCTGACAATGTGTTCAATTACAGTCATGTAGGGAACTAAAGGGATGATGTGTACTAGGAGTATATTCATGTGGCTTTCCACATCAGCTGCTTCTACCAGAGAGGCAATAAAGTAAGCAGAAAAGCCCCAAAGAGAGACCATTACTGTTGGAATGGCTTGGGACATGATCATCAGAAAAGCTCACTTGTGTTATTTCCATAAGCCCACAATGCTGATAGCCCTGCAAATAAAAATGCATTAACAACATGTTGCTTTTCAAACTAATTGAGATGCAGCGTGAAGATTACTTTTCAGAAATATGATGTTCTTTATGCAGGAGATCATGCTGGGCCTTGCTGCAACAAGAGCCATTAGGATAACGCTGTATTTTGCTCTAACATCTGCATTTATTATCAGTGAGATACTTTATGTGACATTATGAGGTGGCTTCAGATTTGTAAAGCCCTTGAGAATTCAACACTATTGTTCCACAAAAGAAACTCTTCTGCCCAGCACAGGCCCTTATGACTGAATCACCAGAGAAGGCTTTTAAAAGAGAAGCAAAGAAATAAACTGGATATTGTTCTGATGATTTTTATGACCTTGCTCACACTTCTGCTGATGCTGTGTTAGCAAGAACAGTTCACTCCAGTGAATATAATCTTAGCTCTTGTGATTATGGACAGAGGTTTCTCCAAAATCTCTAAATTCAGATGCAATTTTTTTTAGAGTGCAGAATTGTTAGAAAGCCACAAGTTCTTAGACAGTGCCATGATTTTAGGAGTCTGACTCAGAGTTTTAAGCACTTGTAATGAAGCTGGGCTGCACTCACCGTACATTTACTGATCCAACATATCTGTTTTTTCAGTAGAATGTGCATTACCATCCAAGAAACAGGAAGCACACTAATGGATTATTAGTCTGGTTTCCAGCTAAAACGCCAGCTTGAATAATACCTCCAGCTTCAAGCACCAAACTTTAATAAAGATATAGGAAAAAAAAAAATGTCGAGAGAAAGAAGCATTAGAATTACAAAGATGTTTAGTAAACAGAAAGTTTTGGCTTGCTTTTTGTTTGTTTTTTGTTCTTGTTGTTCTGGGTTTTTTTAAAGAAAAAGACTAAAGGCTTTGGATTTAATTAGTCTATTTCAGAGAAGGCTTTTATTTTTCCCATAAAAATGGGTTACAAAATGGATCAGCAATCTGATCTATTTCACAGTTTCATTTGCTGCAAAGAAAACTGAAGTTGAATTCTCTCAATTACCTTTCTGAGTGTCCTTTCAGATGTTTACCTCTGTGCTTCTCCTGTGACTCCCATCACCGACCAGCACAACTACTGCCAGCTCCTCAGGCTGATATTTTTCCTTGGGGAAACTTGATTTAAAGATTGTGTTTAAATCCAGTGGACAGAGCCCAAAAAGGATTTGTCTTCCTTACTTTTAGTCATCTAAATTCGAGACATATAAATGCGGCTGGACGTGTCTGCTCCCCCTGCAGTGACTGAGGAGAAACAGCAACAAAAATCTTCTTCACAGTGGGTAATTTCCAGATCATTAAACTTTGGTGAGATAAATCCTGTCCTAACTTGTTTCTGAGTGTTCACTGTTGGGTTTTGCCTTCAGCTGGCTGATGACACATTAAGCAAGCACATGGCTTCATTAGTTTGCTGTACTCATGAAGAGGCACCTCACTGTCATCTCTGAGGGATTTGGCACAACAGGGACTTCTTTGGCACCAATTCTTCCCATCCAGCTCTCTCTTCAACCTCCAGTGCTGCCCATGCTCTGTCTCATGCTCTTTATCTCCTTGCCTCTCCTCCTCCTTTTGAAACCCCTACCTTCCTCTGCCTTGGTTTCCCTTTGCACTGACTGCATTTACTTGTTGTGAATCTCAGTTTTATCTCTGGCTGCAGCTTTCGCTAATTTATTCACTGTGTGGTGCCCCTCTGACAATGTTTTACTGCTTTCATGTCTTAGGGGAGTCAATGGGACAAGGGAAAAAAAAAAAAAAAGCTATTTTAAGTGTCACTGGCTCATTAGCCTTGCCAATTCTTGAATAACAGGTATGATTTAAGTTCACTATGAGAGCTGGGAGTGCTAGAGCTGTAACCCCACATCTGACTCTGCCACTACCTCCCTCAGTGACTTTGTGAAATTTATTTAACCTCTTGAGGTCAAGTTCACTTGAAAATAAAGAATATTACCTTCCCCTCCCCCCCCAGGAATGTGTAAGTCTTAACTAATAGATGTGTATATAATTTTTGAAGTCCTGTTTATGTAAATGCAAAATGCTTATATTTCTTCCTTCAAAACATTTACAGAAGGTCAAGAGAAATTTAGAGTTGAAAGATAAACAGTTAAGAAGAACTAGAAAAATTAAAATGACACACGTATGCACTTATCACAAATCTTTAGGCAGCCTCTAATTAAGTAATCACTACTTCTCAGCATTACAGTAGATGCTATCATAAGCTATTAAATTGTGTAGCAGCTTGTAATACTGTGCACTTTGTTTATACAGGATAAGGACTCTCTGGAAATCATTCAGATTAATGTATCATCTTCTGAAGATATGCTGCAGTTGTGCCTTGTCAGTCAGGACTGAGATGTTCCCATGCTCAGCTCTACAAAAGCCCGTCAGAGAACAATAGTTTCTTCCTCACACACTAAGATACCAACTTGGAGATGCAAAGTTGCTTATTCAAATAGACAGAACCCCTGTCCCTTGTGAGGCTTAAACAAGACGTGTTTGTGGTGCACATCAGCAGCAGTTCCCCCCAGCAACCAGCTTTCACTGTGAGAAGGATGCTCAGAAAAGGCCTTCTCCTGTGGTCTCCAGGATATCACTTTTTCCTTGAGCTTTTATGTTCAGAGAAAAACTATCTCACCAAGCACCTGCAGGCGACCCGTCCTGCAGCAGCCCCTCTCCTCACTTGCACTTGCTTTCCTCTCCCACATCTCCATGTCACGCACATCTCCTGACTCCTCACCTCACTGCATCCTTGTCTCATTTCAAGTCTCCTCTGAAAATAATTTTTCTCTTTTTGACAGTCTTCCCTCCACTTCTGTTACTCAACTCCATGGCCATAGTTAACCTCGTATCCCTTGCTGCGGCCTCGCTTCACACAGAGAGCTCGATTCATCAGCTTGGCTGAGCTTTGCCTGAAGCACGGAGAAAGCCTGGAGGCTGAAAGGGTGAGATTAATCTCCAGCAATAGCAACATGCACCTGGTTGTAAGATCCAAGAGATTGTTTTACCACACCTGGATCACTACTACTCACTGCTAGACACTGTCTCACAGCTAGAGAATGAGGTGATACACCACTGGTATCTGGGGTTGCCAGAGGCATCCACTTCAAATAGTTGTTGCTGCTTGGAGAAGGCAGACGTGAAACTGGAGAGTGTTATTGAGCTTCAGTGCTGCCCTGATTACCTCGCTCCTGAGTGAAAGTCCAGAGTATGAGGTCTATTACCCCTACCCCAACACTCTTTGCAATGCTACAAGCACTTGGATAGTATAGTAACAGATGGAAGGAGAAATTAAAAGGCATTAGTGAGGAAATAAGCTGCTTTGAGATTTGAGCCAACAGACTAAACTGTATGATATAGTAGGAGAACAGTAAGTTGAGGAGCAATACAGGGAGAAAATAATTCTCATATCGGTAAAGAAAGCAGTTTTAAATGAGGAGCCTCACTTTGGGATTAGAAGATTTGCAAACTTTCCTTTTTGCATTGTCATTTATTGTTGAAACATGCCCTGTTGATTTGTCTGGAAATGAGTGAAATTAGTCTAGCAGCTGGTGCCATCCGAGTGCACTTTTCCTGGTGATAACAACGTACATCCTCCCCACCGGCAGTCACGTGTGCGGCTCCATCAGAAAACACTGAACGTGTATCTTGTTATTTATACGGCGTGGCGCACACACCAAGTTCTAGAGGCATATGCCAAGTTCTTAGGTCTAGTGGAAAATGGGCAACCACTGTTAAAAACTTATTACACAGAGCACAATTACTAAACCTCATGTCTTTTGAAAACGTGTCTGATTAAGAACTGGACGAAGATGTGTGAAGCAGAGAGCTAGCACTAGCGAGGCCGGGGGGGCTTGCAGCAACACGGGCCGTGGGTGTCAGGACGCCTCAACCCGTTGGACCCACGGCCACAAACCGAAGCCAAGTCCGCCCCCGGCACGCCAGCCAACGATCCATGCTGCGGGGACGGAGTTCGAAGAGAGCCTTAAGGGAAACTCGGCGGCCCTGTTGGGGAAGGCCTGCGCCGAGCGGCAGCACCCTAAGGGAACGGGCCCCGCCGCGGGGTGGGGGGGCACCGGGCACCCTTTTCTTCGTAGGGCACCCGCGCCTGAGGAAACACCGCCTCAAGCGCAGCACCGGGGCCGCCCCGCAGCTGCTAAGACGCCGTCGGCCGCGCCTCACAGCCTCGCACGGCACCGGTACCCTCCGGGCCGGCCCCGCCGCGGCCGCCGAG
>WTSP01024548.1:0-14509 GCA_025331215.1 Actenoides lindsayi | reverse complement strand
CGGAATGTCCTTGCTGAATCTTCTCTTCCCCGTGCCTCTCTTCGACGGCCGTCGGCACTCGCACCTCCTCCACCTCCCCCCGCCACCGCACGGGGCCCCCCCCCCACACAGCCCCCCTTCCCATCCCCCCGGCCCCCCAGCAGCCTGCGAGAGGCAGGCCTGACCCCGATTGCACCGTGCAGGAGGGAGCAAGCCCTGGGAGACACGGCGAGGAGGGAAACAGGAGGGGAGGGGGTGCAAGGAGTGTCTTGCTATGTGCGTCACCGTGTCCCACAGTGTTGTTCATGGCTGCTATGGGGAGGCAGGAGGCCAAGAGCATCCCAAGGGCCCCTGGGTTGAGGTCCACTCCCTTCGCAGATGGCCAATGTGGTGTTCGCAGAGGAGAACGGGAGCCATGGAGTGACAGGCAAGGGGCGTATGGGCCATCTAGGGCACTCCTGAGAACTGTCCTGGCAACTAGTTATGTCCATTTCAGCTCCTGAACCCACAGAGCCTCCTGGCCCCATGGGAGGCTCATCAGGGTTGGGGAGGTCCTGCAGAAAGCGTGGCACAGAAGGACTTGCTGCAACTCAGGCTGGCACAAGTGTCCTTCCTGTGGGCAATTCCCTTTTCCCCATGCCTGAATGACTCCACTCTTCACTGGCTCCAGCAAGGAGCAGATGAACCCATTGTCCCACCCTCCAGGCAAAACTCTGGCTTCAGGAACTTAAAATAGGACCAAAGCTAATAACTCACACACTGGTAGTTTCAAGTACCCAGTGACCTTGACTAGCCCTCTATGCCCAGATCCTCAGGTGCCACAAGAACCATGAAGAAGCAGAGCCATTATTCTAGCTTCTGAACCCTCTTACACCTTCTCCTTCTTGTTGACTGTGACTGTATTTTTTTTTTTTTGTCATCACTGGCAAGACAACAAGGCAGAGTTTTACCTTTGGATTTAATTTGTGTTTGTCTTTTTTTTTTAAGATTTTTGCATCACCATGTCCTTTAGCAGAGATTGAAAACTAAATTTCTCTGTTCAAGATGAAATGTAAAACATGGACAATGTCACAGAACTCCTTTGTTAAGCACTTTGTGATGAACTGACTGACCAACAAACCAGCTAGTTGTTATTAGTGTTGCAGCTGTTATTGAGATCATTTAGTTTTGGTCTCACTTTAAGAGCTTATTGCTTACACATGGGATGAAAGACAAGAAGAATTTAACTTAGAAAAAAAAAAAGTGGGTTTGTGTCCAGTAGCTAACTGATTGTCTATCTCACCTCTTTTGATTTAAAACTCTTCAGAGGAGGGATAAGGTTGCATCTGGCCATGTGTGGTACTTTGATGGAACTCAATTCTCCCAGCAGGGCCACTAATATAAAATGAGCACAACTAAGTGAGTACAGTGTACACTGTGCTGTGCTCTCTGATCAGGATCTGAGCAGAGCAGTGGATGTGTATCAGTGGCGTTTGGTTTGGCCATGGCTGCTGGACACAAGGCACTGCACAAGCTGGCGTGGCAAACCGATAGTGTGAGCCGAAAAAATGGCATGGTTGCAGAAACAATTCCTGCTGTTGCTTTTCACCCTGCACACTGAAATCTAATCATTGCAACAGTAAGCAGTGGAACTCAGATTTTAATTAGCTGTCAGCCATGAAGTTCTCCCTAAAGCTCCCCATTTCCCTAAGTTATGTTGCTGACCTACTTCCCAGATCTTTCACTGAATATGGCACACAACTCCTCTGGAGCACCAACATTAACTCTGCTAAAGTGGATCCACTGGTGAGCTGCTTTCTGAAGATAGGCATGTCCACAGTTCCTCCCAGCCCACCTCTCTCAGCAGCTTGCAGTGCATGTTCTTCTCTCCCAGTGCCTCCTGCTGAGACCCTCAGAAAAGTTGCTTCAGCTGAGGGATTTTTGTAACATTTGAGGGGAGCTGAAGAAAACAAGAGTTTGTCAATGTTTGTGGTGATGCTTCATGCAAATGAACCATTGCAAATGAACCCTTTGTATCACACAGCTTTAATGGCACTGGGACAGAACAGGCGAAGCAGAGATGCAACACTATTCTATCTGCACCTGAGAGCAGCTTTCACCTGCTTGAAAAGTCACTGATTAGGAGGGATATGAGGCTGGGAGAAGATGTCCTTCACTCCCCAGCCCCTCACAGAACAACTTTCCAGGCACATTCAGACTTTCATCTTTCACAGCCTCCAAGAGGAAGGTGGAGTTGGACTCTGAAAGAGTGAAAGTCAGCAAGTAAGGGAGACGGTGAGACCAAATGAAGAAGGAGATTTTGTGTTATAGGACTTCTCCACATTGCAGTGGCTATGGTTCACACTGCTTTTTCTCAGCCAAGCTCGCTGAAGTGGTAGCTGTAACAGCGTAGAGCTCTGCAAGGACTGTGAAATCTGCCGGACAAGCTGAGCAAATGCTGCTGTGTTCTGCCTGGTGCTTCAGGCAAAAATGCAACAAGACTGCTCGTGTCCTGACACAGCAAGTTTGTCAGTGTGGGCACATCTATGCTTGACCAGGACTGCAGCCTGGGCTGTGCTGGGAGAGACAGTGGTTTACTCCAGCTACCTTTCCTTCCCCGTCTCTCTTGCAGTCATGCAAGAGAACACTTACCATTGCAAATGCACATACAACCACTAATTAGCAGTCTCAAAATCAGGGAGATTCTCATACCAATGCTAACGAATGGTTCATTCATTCATTCATTCATGCACACCCACAGCTCTCTCTGACAGCAGCCTGCATCTCTCTGCAGTTGCTGGAGGAGGTTTCCAGGTATTGTCTACATATGCAGAGCAGAAAGACAATTCCTCCTTGCAAAGAATGGGGTTAGTGGACTGTGGAGTCTCGAGCACAGGACAGAATGGTGCAGGCCAATTATCCGCTCAATGCCTTGTGAAAAAAGAAAAAGACACCTGAGCTCCTGCATGTTTTAGAGGAGGGGAACGCAACACCCCAAATATTTCTTGCTTGAAAAATTCCAGCTTTATATTCCCTGTAAAAGAGACTAGTTGTCAGGGCAAGGTCATTCCTCAGCTCAGCCACAGTATGCTCACTTCTGAGCAGCTGTCCTACCACCCTTTCTTGGCTCTGTCTGGCACATCTCCTCAGTGGGATGCTTTGGTCTCTGCTCCAGCTTTTATGGCATGGAGGATAATGCTGGAGAATAACCGGTGAGTCCTCACTGGTTAGTTATCTCTGATCATGGTTTTCCTTAAGTCCCTCAGAAGATACCAGAGACATCCTGCAGGAGCAGATGGGATGTCACCTCTGGCTTGCCATCCATCTGTCTTTGCTCCTTACTGCAGCAGACTTGAGCATGTGCCCACTGAACCTTTTCTGTCTCTCCTCTGCATGTTCTTGGCAGATACCTGGCGATCCCTGGGAGTGGTGTCTCTAAAAAAGATGCATACAAACACAGTTTCCAGCAACTTGAGCATTTACTGGCATTGTCAGCTTTAAACCTGCCTTTGCTATTAGGAGGATAAATCAGGCATTTAGAAATGTGGCAGATGGATTGAGACACATCAGTAAATAATAGGAGGGGCAATTCTGTGTGCTGGACATAACACACCTGTTTTTGAGTTCTCCAGGCAGTGCCTCCATAGCCGTTTCCAAGTAGCTGTTACAGTCTGAGTGTTGATGATCCATGGGTGATCTGAAAGCATGACAGTCCATCAGTCGGGCAGAGGTCTTGAATGTGGAAGATGTCTTCTACCCCTGGAAAACCAAGATTAAAGACTATACCCCAGGGAGAAGACAATGTTCAATGGGATGTTTTAGCATGCCTGTGAAAAACTGACAGCTCATGGTTTGCTCTCACTGCAGTACTTTGGGAGCCCACAAAGGTAACTGGAGAAATTGTGCTTGTGCTGCTTTTGAGCTTTCCCCCAAGTATTTGCTCTATGCTGTGTTTTATGCGGGTTTAAACAATAAATCCAGAGCACTAATTGATGAGCATAGCATTTAACAGCTTGGGAGAGAGTTTCCCTGGAAGAAACGTTGGCTGGCCAAATTTCGCAGAGCGCTGCTTATGTGTGGCAGACACAAAAGAGTATTTGCACTGGAAACCACTTTCTGTGGTGGGGGTTGAAAGCAGAACTAGCTATAGGAACTGGGCATGAATTTAGGGGGCTTTGAAATGTGGAGAGCTGCATGTATGTCGCAAACCTCTACTCAGCAAAACAAATGACATGCTATTGAAATTCTACTTCAGAATCTCACCGTTTCTTTTGAAAAAAATGCCTTCTGGTCATCGGGGATGTATAGGAAAACTTCAGTATGTCTGCAGAATTACTTTAGTGCCTGGACTTAATGTAAAAGATGTACAAGGTGCTAAATGTCTCCTTAGTCTGCTCAAAGGAGTTAAAATTCAAAAGCCCTCTGACAGCTGTCATTTGTCTCAACAGCAGTGCACCTCACTCCTATCCCCATTTTACAGGCAAAAAACAGTTCCTACCCCAAGTCACTGGAAAATGAAGGAGCAGATGTCCCCTGCTGAACTGCTAGTCCTTTAGCATCTTTTCCCAGCAAAAAAGAATGAAGCTTTGTTTTGCTATTACAAAACTGCAGAATACAGGAACTAAAAATGCAGATGTAAGGTCAACTGAACGCATTTCCCAGTGAAAGCAATAGCCTAGGGACTCCACTGCCTCAAGATGAGGGTCCATGGAGCTGCAGTGTCCCTGCCCCACAGCAGCACTACAGCCAAGCAGGCACTAGCACTCTCCCTTTGGTGCTCTAGCTCTTCTCACCACCATCCAAAGGCTGCCCTGGCCTGGAAAAAAAAATCCCCCCAAATCTAGAATTAAAAAGCAACAAATGTTGTGTTCTCTGGATTTGTCTTTTTTTGAATACTAGAGTTTTGATGTTTTCCAGTTTGTTTGGTAACCAGAAGTAAGTTCTTCTTCTAAATAATTGACATTAAATAGTGGTATGTAATTACATGACTCCAAGAGCTGGGACTTCAAGAAAAAAAAGAAGTGCAAATACCATGATAATATGGCAAGAACTGGAAGCTGTGTCCTGCAAACTGAGGACTATGATGCTTCCTCAGCAGCTCCAGTGTCACATGAGACCCTATCCCTCATTTGATCTGCATGCAAGGTTCCCATTGCTATCAGTGGGAGATGCAGGGGGAATTGGATGTAGTGCATGACTCCAGCTGCGGCCCCTGGTTGTGAAGGTAGTTTGGCCTCCGCTGTACCATCTGTTTGCCATCCCTGAGTGAGGTTGGATATTCCAGGGAAAATAGATTTCTGTATTAAAAGTGAGAAGTGACTGACCTCAGCTGCATAAAGGACATTATTTATATTTTATTTATATATTCCAGGTCAAGAAAGCTGCTGGAACATCTTGCAGAAACCAAGCCCATTAGGCAAGAGGATGTGAAATGACTTCCCTTAAAGGAAAACTTGGCTTCACCATAATGGGCTCTAATCTGTGCTGTCCTTGCAGGGTGGTCAGAAATCTTCCTTGCCTCCTTGCCGCTTTGACTTTACCAACCTCTGCCTCAGCTCTGCCTTGTTTCACCATCAAGTGACCTTGCTGAGCTAGATGTCCCTCCAGCATTGACCATCTCTGCTGGAGGTTAGCCCCTGAGTCCCAGGGATAAAACAGAGCCAGGGAACATGCTCTCTGCTGTTATCAGCATGCAGCAGTATATTTTGGGCCACAGGGACCCATTAGACTGGGAATTTCTGTGCTCCTCAGTCTTCCCCGAGGCACCTTCCACCAAGGCATGCGCCCTTCCTCCAGGCCGACTCTGTCCCTGGAACAGCTGAGGCAGCAGTACGGTTCTTATCTCAGTTCCCTTCTCTCCCCACAGCATAAACATGAATCCAATGGACAGGGTCTCCCACTGGTACACACACAGACCTTGCTGTTTTGGCATGGTGTGCTCTACTTGCAATTCTGAAGATGTATAGACCAAAAATGTTAGTCTTCTCTGTGCTGCACACTCAAGCAGAGGTGCAGCACTAATTAGTGCTGCATGTCCTAAACATAGTAATTGGAGCCCTGCATGTAAAGAGAATTTAACCAGAGAAGAGAGAAACATAAGAAAAAATGATTTCATTTCCGGATTACTTAATGATTATGGGTTTGGGGTTTTTGACAGAGATTTTGGAGAAATGAAACTGCACTGTTTGTGAGATGGGGTTCTCCTTTCAAATTCCCTGTGCTGTCATGTGTCAGTGTGTTCCCTGCCTGGAATTTCAAATGTGGCCTGTTTGAAAGCTTCTCTGAGCTGAATGGCTTTTTCACAGCTTTCTGGATTGTGATGATGCTTTAAAACAATGGAAGATGCTCCCTTGCCACCTGCCTCAAGGTTAGAAAGCCCCAAGTCTCTTATACAAATCTTTTGCTCTAATGGGAAGCTGTTCCCAGTTTCTGGCAAAACTGTTTATTTTCTGAGGCTGTATCCCCGTGTTTGTATGTGCAGGAGGGACCTGGATGTGTGTGTGTGTATATGCAGATGTTTCCTAGTGCAGATTGTGCAAGCTCTGACTTCTTCCCTCTACATTTCTGCTTATTTGGACGAACTCCTGCTGTTCTGTGAGTTCTCCCATCTCTTCATCAGGTGAGGCAATTTCCTGAGTGTAGCTGTCAGTCCAGGAACACGGTCTGTATTTATATGTGTGTAGGCTGGAGATCAGGGAGACAGGGTAGAGCAGCGCTTGGGGATCCAATCATCCCCTGCTGCTGTGCCTCCTCCTCTAGCAGTGCAGTGGCACATATGGATGGAGTGGCAGGGATGGGAAGTCATATCTGTATGGGGAAAGAGCAGAGATGTGGTAGCAGAGCCAGTACCTACACTGGTGTGTAGATAGCTGTATGTTTAGTAGATCAGTGTCTTAGCAGGATTGATGGGAATATAGGCTTCCCTCTTTTATTTAGCTCCCTCCCACGTATATTTCAGTAACTAAGAGAGTTTCTGGCCCCTGCACCTTAAGGTACCAATGTGGTATTTTGGTATATGCTCCAGAACTGTTAATAGCATCTGGCTTTTTATTTGTCATCAGTAGACTCCAGAGTTAAGAGCAGTATTTGCATGACCAGTGGCAGCAGGCAGGCAGGCAACATCTGCAGAGCTACTAATGGGAAGAAGTAAGAGAAGTGAGAGGCCTAGAAGATGTGGTTCAAGAGGAAACATTGCAGGAATGCAGAGTATCAAGTCAAGAGAAGACATACATCCTTGCAAATCTGAAAGAATAGATTTTTCCCACTCCTACTGTCAATAAGTTAAGTCAGGAGGTTAAACTACAGGCAGGGAGACTGAAGTTTGACATGAGGAAAAGCTTTCCATAGCCATCAGAGTAATGGTGTAGATGGGTGGGTTGTCTGCAGGGTGCAAGGAGTCTGTGTCACAGAAGGGTTTTAAGATCAGTATGAGTAAACCTCTGTCGAGTTCAAATCAGGAGTAGGTCAGATAAGTCTCAACATCATTTCACCAGAAAGATGTATCTGAGATATGAACACTAAAGAGATATCAAGCATATAATAAGAAACCCATAGTTGTGGTTAGTAGGGTGAAAGAAAACTGCCTTTCGGCTTTGGACAAAGATTTGGTGTAGGAAAACAGTCAGAGCACCAAGAATTAGGCCACACTAGGAGACCAAATCTAGGTGGCAATGCTATCCAAGTTCATGTAACCTGGGAGCAGACCCACCTTGGTTCCCAGCTGGCAGACAATTTCCTGAGCAGGAATTTCCCTAGCCAGTGGGACACGGGGGAAGAGAGCTTGTGGCTGCTCTGAAGCCTATGATATATCCTACTTGAGTTTTGTCCTGTCAAGGTTTGTACCAGGCTCATAGCCATTTAACTCACTCAGCAACCTCTTCCATTAGTTTTTCTTGCTCGCCATAGGCATCTTGAAGCTTACCCAAATGCTCTCAGGAGCTGGTGGCACAGGAAGGCTTGTGTTGGAAACATTCATCCTGCCATGGCAGTGCCTTTCACTTGCCCTGTTGGAAGCCTGTCCTGCTGTGAACTGCAAGTTGGATTATGCAGATGAATGGCCTTCCCTGACCAAACTGTGACACTAATGAGACAAGAGCATGAGGGCACACATGGATGTTCCCCATAGCAAAGACAAAATAATATCTTCATTTAACCCTGACTTATGGCTATATAAGATGCAAAATGAAGTATGAGTATGAGAAGCTACCAGAACCTGCAGATCATAAAGAATAATGTACATGCAGCTGACCATCCCTGACCAGTAGCTACACTAACTAGTCAGCAGCATGAAAAAATGGTAGAAAAGAGAAACATTGCATACAACAAAAGCAGAGCATTAGCTTAATTGCTGACTGAGGTAGAAATTACCAAGGCAACCATATCATGAGTACCAAATAAGTGTATAAAGTCAGGAAACCTGGGGCCAGTGAGGGAAAAGTAAATATAGGTGGATGGCTTGTTTGGGAAGAGAGAGACTTGGTAAAGAAGCAGAACCTGGGAAGAATAAAAGGGGCAAACCCAGAATATAAGGTAAAGCAAGCAACATACTCAGGGCTGATTAAGGGCTGTTGATAAGCCTTGTGCTTAATTACAACAATTTGAAGCAGGACAATAAACCCACTGTTTATACCTTTTTTACATCCAGCTTGCCGTCATGGTCAGAAGGGACTTGGTGTGCTTTGGGATTAATGAGAGCTGTCTCCCTGTGACTGGTGACAAAACCCCTGAAGGGATTACCTAAGCACACCACCCTTCCCTTCCTGACAGCCTGACTGTCTTTCAGGTCTCCATTTCCCCTGTACTGCCACTGTGGGGGATCTTAAGTTTAGACATTGGCACTGTAGGAGTTTAATAGCTGAGGATTAATACAGGGAACCATGTGACAAATGAGCTACACATGTACGTGGCTGTACCTGAAGTCAATCAGGCCATGCACATCTGTCATGCTCAGCACACCTCCAGCTCTTCAAAGAGCCCAACTCACCACAGTGCCTTCTGGCAGACGCTTTTGAGGGGGAAAGAACTAGCTAAAGTGAAGTCTCTGCACAAGTCACAGCCACAAAAGAAAGGACATGTGTCAAATAAAATCCACTCCAAAGACAAGAAATTAAGTTACAACTCAGGATGAAGGCAAGGAGTTTGTGCTGGCAGAACATCAGCTTTATTAAGGTTTGAGTTTACAAGCTGTCTTGTTCAGTAATTTTCTGTAGGCTGCATACATCAAGGCACGTTTCAAGACAATCAGACTGTTTCAAAGAGAAGAATGTTGAAATTCGGTATGTTTTTATCAAGAAGGACAGAAAATGTCTAGAAAACATGAGCAGTGGCACAGCTTGTAATGCTTACAAACTTGTCCTGTTTTGTAGCATTCCACTAGGTCTGTGCATCAAAGCATGCTTAAAAATAGTCTGCCTTTTTTTTTAAGGTAAGAACATGGAAATTAAAGGTCAAGGGTCAAAAGTGTTCTAGTGCATTGTCATAGAGGTACATCTTCAGGCATTTTAACACATTAAGGCATTTTCCAGGCACAGACAAAGTAAGGTGCACACCTAGACAGGCTTGCTGCAGCTTCTAAAAATGCAAGGACTGTCACTGAATTGTGGATCCTTAGGTGATCTTTGGTGATTTGTAATAGAGATTCTCAAGTATCTAGAAAGAGACCAATTGATTTGTCTAAAATACTTATGATTTGTCCTGAATCCTACCCAGTAATTTGTAGATGAACAGACAAATCATTGCCCACTAAGCAGATTTTCAATGTCAGGCTCTACAAAGTTTTCTCTTCTCAGATAAGAAAACATGCATGCTCTGTACATACTGTTCTTCTCCGTAAGATCATAGAGATCCTCATACACACTCACAACAAAGAACCTTCAAGATTAACTCTTTTGTTGAGATTAAGTTAGAGATATATCACACTGCAGGGGGAAGGATGAGGTTATCAGCGAGTCTCTAAAATACTCTGAGTATCGGTTACTCTTGTTCTCAGAAATTAACTTCAGATCAAATCAACTCAAGCCAAAAGGCAAATCTCTCACTTATTGAGAAATATGCTTCTCAGAGCATCTATTTTCCATGACCAGTAGCAAAAAAGTATTTCAAAATGAGAGAAACTTCCTACTGCATTTGTTTTCCAAGCTGTGCTGTGGACTGGGCCCAGTAAAGAATATGGAAGGAACACAAGTACAAGACATCACAGAAGGGTCCACTCTGGTGCTGGAGTTCATTGTGGTAAAGCTTTGAGTTAAACCTTTGAATACTGTAACCAGAGAGTGCAACAAAGACACCTTTCACAGCTGTGTATCTCTCTCTTTTGCAGTATTTTGCCCATGAATTACCACTACCAAGAAGATTTGGAAAAGCTGCTAGTAGGTTTCCTCAAGATTTAGCTCATAAACAACTTGGAAAAACACACATGGGAGGTAAACCAGAAGTTAAACCTATATCAGCTCCTTGGTCAGGCTACAGCTTCTGCCCTGTGCCAGAACATTAGTATTATATGTGGCTTACATCTGAAAGGTGTCACAGCAGGCAGCAGAGCAGCAGTAAACATCACTATTCTGGACAATTGATAAAAATGGAGATCTACTCATCCAGGTAAAGGTAGGACAATCCAGAACATCCATCTTGCTCCTGAACAGAGCATTTATTCTGGACAGAGCCTTGCTTCAAATAGCTTTCAGAGCCTTGCTTCAAATAGCTATGCAGTGAAAAGCAGACTGAGTCCGGGAGGTCATCTTGAAACAATAGTTGGCAGACCAAAGTGACTTAACATGTAACATGCTTTAAAGGACCATATGGGATAAGTTACACCAGAGTAAAACAAACACTTGTCTCTCACAGCCAGTGTTATTGTTAGCAACTTATTCGACTGAGTATTTCTCAGCAGTGACAATGACTCACTAAATAACAGGATAATACCACAGATCACTAGCATGTTGTGATCTGTGGCCACAGGAACCGTTTACTTTTACTGTGTACATGTTGGCAGTCTTAACACTCTAGCAGCAAATCCAAATGTTTATTGCTGCATTTAGGGCAGAAGCACAAGACCTCTGCTTGGAGCCTTTCTGGAAGCCATACAGATAACATGGTGTATTTCTAATATCATGCTTGCCGAACGGCAGCAAAAGTAATGAGCTGAGAATTAGATGCTGGGAAAGGAGATGTGTCTTGGCTTTGCCTCCTTGTTCCAGAGTGCAGATACAGCAACTGCTGACGCTGGGAATCAGCATGGGAGGGGGTCTGTTTCAAAGAGATGGGCTCCCTATTCCCATATGCACGGTTGCTACTTTTGGAAACAGGCATCAAAGCAAGCTGATTTGGAAAGGTAAAGAGGTTGTAGGGCAAGAGATAAGACTGGCCCATCAAGCTCTAGGCCCCTGCAGAAAGCCTGAGAGTTGTCAGAGCTGCCTCAAGGGGACAGGCCTGTCCCCTTGGCTGCTTTGGGACTCTCCAGGCTTCTGCCTGAGGTGTGACACACTGAAACCCTGCCCAAATCACTGTGCCGGGCCCCTCTGTCACCTCCACTAAGCTCATATCCTGTCCCTCGCTTCCCAATGCTTGTTGAACATTACTGGTAAAACTCAGCATCTCGGTGAGACCTCCCTGTAGACTGGGAGACCTAGATGCCTAGAGGAGCATTTTCACATAGAAGGCATCAAAGGATCACAGCCCACCTCCCAGCGGGGTGAGGGACTGTACAGGTAGCCCAGGATGGCAGCATCCCATTTGTTTCCTTACACATTGGTGTCTGGGCAGTCTGTGGAGACCCATCTAGCTAACAAAGAGGACACCACAATCCCATTCTGGCCATATTGCAACACAAGGGTGTCCAATACTCTTCAAGATAGGAAAAAAAAAAAAAAAAGGAACATTTCACATGCAGAAGTTTCCAACAGGGACTCAAAGAAGCCTCGGTGGAAGGATAGAAAGGCAGCAACAGTTTTGCAGGCCACATTCTTGCACTTTCCATGTTTTGTTATTTTTCCATTTTCACATTTTCCTCTAGTTTCCTGCCTTTGCTTATATAAGAGGGAAAGAAAAGCCAATTTGATGTTCCGATGAAAGGAAGTACAACTCTCTGGAAGAGCAGGAAATGGTGTGTGGTGTCATGTGGGATTAGTCTGCAACCTCCAGGGCACGCTGCAGTCTGTGGGATAACCTGGGAAACATCCCAGGGACAAAACTTCTGGTGAAATTAATCCTGCACAGGATGAAGGGCTTGAAAGCACTAGAAGGATGAGGGTAGGATAAAAGCTTTACACCCAGTTCAGCATAGTATATTCCCACAGCAAGTAAAATAACCCAAACACTGAATCTCCTAGCTTCATAGGGGATAATCTATACCCAAATAGCACTCCTTGGCAGAACTTCCCAAGTGTTTGTTCCCTTTGGGTATTTACATACAAGACATTAGTCATTGTTAAAATGAATAGAACCCGAACTAAGCTGTGGCATATGTCTTCCCACTGTACCTTTACCCAAATCCTGACATTTTCCAGAAAATCCCAGTTCTGTGACTATCTTCCTTCTACCTATGCCCACCTTTCTGCATAAGTAAACTGTTGTGGAGTTTTCCAGAGTGAAATGCACGCCTCCTCTCCTCTCTTCTCTTCTCCTCTCTTCAGCTCACATCTCTGGTTAAGGCTCAGCTAGAGAGATCACAAACTGAAACCTGCATTTTATGTTAGCAACGTCAGAGTTCAACATTCCAAGGATTTGGTAAAGATCCTAATAACAAACATCCCAAGCTCAGGAGGAAATTCAGCATTAAATACAAAAGAAATGCAAATATGTTGAAGTATGGAAATCAAAACAACTTCAGCTATGCCCTGCACTGACCCCATGCAATAAGAATACATTTATGATTAGATCACAGTGATGGCTGGAGCCCTAGATAAGAATAAACTGAGTTTTGAAGATATCCAGATTTACTGTTTTGTTGCTATGTTTTTCCCCCATGTGTTGGCAGAATAATACTGAACTTCTTAAAGGATCAACTCCAAAATGAATGTCAACTCACAAATTGCCTGCTCTACCTGTATTGGCAGAAAACACCACCACTGCTTAAAGCTGTCATGTTGTTACCTCTTCCTGTAGCAGCGGATCAGCAGATGGTGGGTCTGAAGAGTGAAGCTCATGGCTGGAGTCCATTTGAAACTCACTGAAACAGCAAGAGATCTCTACAGCCATGTCCCTAGCCAGCCTGCTGGCACATCTTGCCAATTGCTTAGGGAAAACATCATGGACACCTCTTTTTAGATCAGGGGCATGCAACTCCGAATTTAGATGTGTTTTTTTTTTCCTGCATTTGTAAAGAGGCCTTCTCAATTTGCTGAATTACTTGTCTGCAAATCCCATCACCGGGATTTCTCTGACATGAGCACAGTTCAGCTAGACTCCAGCTTGGCATTAAAGGCAACTGGTATCATGGGATGGAAATTTAGGAGCCGTTCATGTCTGTAAGTGACCGAAAATGACAGCTGAATTTAGACCATCTGAGGCCATTGAGGGTTATTTACTCACCTCTCCGTGCTGTGCAGTCAGCTACTATATACAGAATTTTTATAAAGAAGAAAAAGTTTGCGAGGCTGGATGGGCCAGGGTTTAACACAGTGAACCAAAAATGACAGCACAGTTTCTCTAAAGCACACATTATTTTCACTTCCCATCTGAATTTCTATTCTAATTCAAAAGGATTATGGTCGCGTGTACATAGAAGATACTGGACATATTTGTGCTGCTACACAGGAGATTGCAAGCAATGAGTGTCATGGCACATGCTACAGTAGTTACATGTGGTGCTTGCAGCCTGCAAACACAAGCTTTTCCTAAAAAGTTGATCCTTCCCAAAAACTGCCTGGCTCTGTGAGTCCTCTGGTGAAAACCTCCCCAGATAGATCATTGTCCTTTACCTTGAAGGAGGACAGAAAAGAACAGGAAGATGATGTTTTTAGAACAAGAAAACCAAAGAAGTCAGCTGCCCATTTTCAGCTATTTTTTTGGAACATCATATTCTTCAGGCCCCAATTCCTTGGGCAAATCAGATTTGAACTGGAAATGGGTCTGCAGGTTTCTAGGCTGGGAACAGGTAGAGACATCACATAAAGCCCATTTCTCTCGAACATAGACAATAAAATGTATCTGTCCAGAGAAGTGGGTCACTCTGTCAGTGAGTCCCCAGAATCTGCTCCAATCTTTTGAATTACTGGAAAAAAGACAAAGACAGTGTCCAGACTCCATTCTTTAGGAATCACCATAAAAACACTGAAGTTGTCTGAAGGAGGAGAATATACAGTGGGACTACTTTAAGCCTCAGCTAGTTTGCAAAATCCTCACTGAGCGACTCCACAGTCTAACTCTCCTCTGTGTGGCTTACTTTGAGGATGCTCTCTTCTTGGGTGCACTATAAACCACAAACATGGCTTTCCCTTCTCATAAGAAAGTCTGAATTCAGGGACCAGTTGTGGATGTGGATTAAAACTAGAGATAGGTCGATTCAGATTAGACATTAGGAAGAATTTCTTCACCATGAGGGTGGTGAGACACT